>JAULJZ010189553.1:0-45588 GCA_032270985.1 Heliamphora pulchella | reverse complement strand
TCGACACAAATCTTCTTGGGGTCGACACCAAAATTCTGCAGGCAGGCTCGGGACTTTTGGGTCGACACGATTTGTCTGGAGGTCGACACGAAAAATCTGCAGGAGGTCTTGGTTGTTTTGTGTCGACACAATTTTCATTTGTGTCGACCCAAACTTCTGAAAACCAAAAGTGAGGATCACTTTTGTGTCGACACAAATCTGGTTTGTGTTGACTCAAAATGAGTCCTGGGCACTTCGGCACTTTTTTGTTGACACAAAACTAGTTTGTGTTGACACTAACTTTTTGGTACCTGAAGATCAACTTGTAAAACTGTTAGGGTGTCAAACCATTTGATCAATTGGTGTTGACACACTTGATATGCTTCAAGTATACTTTGTCTTAAAAGTGTTTGACTTAATTTTCAATCAATATCAACACAAAATATTCTAATTAAAGAATTCTTAAGTGTTTGAACATTTTGAGATAAAATTCATTTCTTTTTGGCTAAGGTGTCAACTTTGATTGTTCAAAATATGTTAACACTTTCATTTTAAAAATATAAAATATTATTCATTCTAGTTCATTTATTCTTAGAAAATGAATAATGAAAATCATCTAAATCAAATTAAAAAGCCCTTAGGCAAACAGAAGATTATCTAGATGTACCGGGATGACGGGTATTTGGCACGAGTTTCCTCGGTGAAATTCTAGAAACATGTGCAATGTAGGTACCTTTGTTATCATTCGGGGTAGTTCCCATAAAGAAGGTCGGTTTAGGTGCTCTTTTCCCTCGGGTTGTCACCCGTAAAGTTAGCTTTTACGTCGTGGCGCTCCGTATAGAACTTGTCATTACCTAGCAGGTCTTGAGTGATGCTAGAACTAGGTAATAGGCAGAAGTCTATAGTTGTTACCTCTATCCCCTTGTGATGGAGTCGGTACATAGGATCTCTTTCTTCTTTTTTTCCACGATGGTACATTCCGTGAGGAAACAAAGTTTTTGATTACTGTTTTTTCTTAACTATGGTTGGTTATTTGCAATATTTGCATTGCCTGGTTTTAAGGATGAAAACAAGGTTTTATGTTAATAAAACTGTTTTGGGGGACTTGTGTAATCTGATGGGAAAACTTGGGGTTTGTGAAAAACCTTTTTGGGTTGTGGTTGAGTTTAGCTCCAACTCATATGGTTTCATATTTTCCTACTTTACAGCTTATTATCTGTTACTATTGGGCTTCGACTCACGGGTGGAAATTTTCTGTAAAACCATTTTCAGGTGATGCTGTGGATGAGGAGTAGCTTTAGTGGTGCCTGCGGTGATGGAAGACATCTATAGTTTTCCTTTTTGGTATGCCTGTTCCTGATGGTAGGTTTTGTACGCCATAAGGCGATATACTGTATGCATGTTGGAACTATATGTTTTCATTTATAAGTGATATCTTTTGTTGGGTATTCCATTGGTTTCAACAAGCGAATTTCAATATATGAAAACTTGTATTTTCATATAAAGCTGGTGTTTGGTGGATTTTCACGTGACCCCGGATTTAGGGGCGTGACAACTTGGTATCAGAGTTCTGGGTTCGAATACCTAAGAGCCATGGGAAAAGGGTCTATCACTTGGTGAGGTTGATTGTGTATGCTTGCTTGCATGTGTTTAAACGTTGGTTTATAACATGTTAATAGCTTTCTGAGCATGATAATTGTGTATATGTGGGTATGGAGGTTTAATCCTAGGATTGACTAGTCCTGCTTTCGGGCGTTTGGTTTAACATGTTTGGAAGCCAAGTTAGAAGCGCGTTTGGCCGACGTGAATTCTAACAAGGAATCTGAATACGTTATCCAAATTGACGAGTCTTTCTTGTTAATTCTCCTCGGTATGTGAGACGTGTTTACATGATCTTAAGTGGCTATGTGATAGCATGATTATATGTTTATGTTACGTAGAAGCATGTTGTAGGAAAGCTTATCATGTTATATTGCTTCCTATAGAATTATGTTGACGCAGGGAGTGCGGGGGCGGGGTCGAGGCCAAGGCCATGGCTGAGGGCATGCTTATGCTTATGCCCAGGTTCCAAAAGGAGGAAGCATTCCTACCCCACAGGAACAAGTAGATGGTACTGATGTTGGCAGCGCTGATGTCGTACAGGAGATGTTGGCCACTATGCGAGCGATGGCTGAAGCTACCAGGGCTAGTGTGCGGGTTCCTGAGCTAAGGGCTTCTGTGGCCATGAGGGAGTTTCGGCGGTTGGATCCTCCAACCTTTTCTAGGGAGCCGGACCCCAAAGTTGTTACTAAGTGGTTGGAAGTGACCACCTCCATATTCGATACTCTGGATATCGAGGAGGATGTTTTGCGCGTAAAGTTGGCGGCGTTCCAATTGCGGAAAGATGTTAGAGAGTGGTGGAAGTTCGCCAAGACCACGGTGGATGACACGTGAGCTGCTTTCACAAAAGTCTTCTTGGAGAAGTATTTCCCGAGATCTTCGAGGGATACTTACCGAGAGGAGTTCCTGTCTCTTGTTCAGGGGAACTTTTCTGTGGTCCAGTATGAGGCGAAGTTCGCGAATCTGTCGCGGTTCGCACCTGAGATGGTAACTATAGAGGAGTTGCACACTTAAAGGTTTGAGAGGGGACTTCGACCTGCTATCAAGGATAGAGTTGCAGCTCTAGATGTGGAGGTGTATATCAAGCTGGTGGAAGCTGCTATCCGAGTAGAGAACTCACTGGCTGATAGCCGCAGGGTTAGAGAGAGTGGGCGCCAGCAGGGTAGTTGGGATACATAGTTCCCGAGGCGCGGGAAAAAGCGCCAGAGGTTGTCTGGACCTAGTTCTCATTTTGTCGGATCCTCTCAGCCGCAGTCGTCTATTCTGACACCTTCAGTGGCTTTGACAGGAAGGCCAGAGTAGAGACGATTGATCTATTATCGGTGTGGACAGCCGAGACATCGTGCAATTGAGTGCCAGCAGAAGGGCCAGCCTTAGAGTTCGGCGCCAGTTCAGTCACAGGCGAGAGACCCACCTATCTATTTTGGGTGTGGTTAGTCCGGGCACTTTCGCAAACACTGTCCCAGAGAGGGGAATGTCCAGGGTGCAACAAGAGCACCAGCTGCTTCATCAGTACAGAGGCAACAGGCTCCGCAGCAGCCTAGGGCTCAAACGTCTAGGTTTGCGGAAGGAGGTGCTTCAGCGCAGTCGGTGAGGCAACCATCGACTCAAGGTTATGGTGGGCAGAACAGACTGCCACAGGCCAGGGTTTATGTACTTGTTGATCCCGGTGCTTCTAAGACACCAATTGGACCTGATGATGTAGCTACTCCAGCCATGATCAAAGGTACTCTTCTAGTCTCTAGATCATGGGCCAGTGTTCTCATCGACACAGGAGCATCACATTCTTTTATCTCTTCTACTTTTGCATCTGCATTGGGGTTACGGATAGACCCGCTGGGTAGTGTATTGAGTGTAGAGACCCCTGTTAGTGGGAATGTGGTGTTGAGTAGAGTTTGCAGGGCTTGTGAGTTAGGAGTCGCCGGTCGTTGTTTAGTGTTTTATTTTATCATTCTAGACATGACCACGTTTGATGTCATCCAAGGGATGGGCTGGCTGACTTCCTATCGTGCCTTTATAGATTATGAGCGACGGAGAGTGTCGATCTGTACGCCGGAGGGTGACTGCTTCTACTTTGTGGGTGATCGGGATGAAAACCTGATGTCTATGCCAGGTTTCACTTGGGTTTGAGGAGGTTTGGGTTTCCTCTTTTCGACTTTCAGGTTGGATGAGCCGGTTGGGGTTCGGGGGGAGTTACCCCATGTGGTGTGCGACTATCCGGATGTCTTTCCTGGCAATCTGTTCGAGTTACCACCGAGCCAAGATGTGGAGTTCTCCATTGATCTTGTTCCGGGAGCTGCTCCCATCACTATGCCATCTTACCGCTTGGCACCGGCTGAGTTGTGAGAATTCAAGGTACAGTTGCAAGAGTTGCTTAACAAGGGGTTTGTACACCCGAGTACATCGTCATGGGGAGCTCTAGCACTCTTTCCAAAGAAAAAGGATGGTTTATTGCGGTTGTGTATAGACTACAGGAAGTTAAACTAGGTGACGGTGAAGAACAAGTATCCGATGCCGATGATTGATGACTTGTTTGATCAGTTGAGGGGGTTCCATTGCTTTTCGAAGATTGACTTGAGGTCAGGGTATCATCAGCTAAGAATCAGGAACGAGGACATAGCGAATACCGCATTTCGGACTCGTTATGGTCACTACGAGTTTCTAATTATGCCGTTCAGTTTGACGAACACCCCTGCTACATTTAGTTGTTTTCGTGGATGACATTCTGGTTTATTCACCCACGAGGGAGATGCACGAGGAGCATTTGTACGTTGTTCTACAACTTCTGAGAGAACATCGCTTATATGCAAAGTTCGAGAAGTGTGAGTTTTGGATGATGAAGGTGAGATTCCTTGGACACGTGGTGTCAAAGGATGGAGTATCAGTGGACTCGTCGAAGACTAATGCAGTGACGAATTGGCAGCGACTGAAGAATATTTTTGAGATCCGCAGTTTTCTGGGTCTGGCAGGTTATTATCGGCGGTTTGTGAAAGACTTCTCTAGGCTTGCAGCACCGATGACGCATTTGACGCGAAAGGGAGTCACGTTTGTATAGAGCAAGTCTTGTGAGTCAGCTTTCTAGGAGCTGAAGAGGAGATTTACCAGTGCTGATTATTCTTGCGCGGGGTTTGGGTTACACACTGTACTGCGATGCTTCATATGAGGGTTTGGGTTGTGTTCTGATGCAGGAAGGCAAGGTTGTAGCTTATGGATCCTGACAGTTGAAGACACATGAGAGGAACAACCCGACACATGATATGGAGTTGGCGACCGTGGTCTTTGCCTTGAAGACATGGCGTCACTATCTCTATGGTGAGCGTTTTGAGGTCTTCTCTGATCACAAGAGCCTAAAGTACTTGTTTTCACAGAAGGACTTGAATCTTCGCCAACGACGATGGATGGAGTTGTTGGAGGACTACGACTTCGATTTGCAGTACCATCCGGGTAAGAAAAATGTCGTAGCTGATGCACTCAGTAGAAGATCTCACGGCTCGTTAGCTTCTGTGGCTATACGAGAATGGATTATGCTTGCGGATGTTGGGGAGTTTGATCTGTGTCTCGAGGAGACAACGGGAGGTGCGACCTTATATTCAGTTGCTTCCCAGCCCACATTGGTTGCACGCGTGTTAGAGGCTCAGAGGATCGATCAGGAGGTTCAGATGATACGGGACCGCATTGCAAGTGGAACAGATACAGCAAGATGGGTGGTGAGTTCAAATCAGAGTTTGAGGTTGTTAGGGTGATTGTTTGTGTTAGAGTCGTGCCATGCTAAGGTGCTACATGAGTTTCATCACTTACGTCTTGTAGTGCATCCGAGAGGCACGAAGATGTACCACGATCTACGCCATCAGTTCTGGTAGACGGGCATGAAGAGGGATGTGATGCGATTCGTTTGGCGTTGCTTTACTTGTCAGCAAATGAAGGTGGAACACCAGAGACCAGCAGGATTGTTGCAGCCATTGCCTATATCTGAGTGGAAGTGGGAGAACGTCACTATAGATTTTGTAACAGAACTTCCACGTTCGCTGAGGGGACATGATACTGTTTGGGTTGTAGTGGATAGATTGACGAAGTCTGCACATTTTTTTCCCATTCGTGTGAAGGACTCAGTGGACAGATTGAGTAGATTGTATATCCAGGAGATAGTCCGACTACACGGAGTACCTGTGACTATTGTTTCTGATCGAGACACGCGCTTTACATCAGACTTTTGGCAGAGTCTTCTGGTGGCTTTGAGGAAAAGCATGACTTTTAGTACAACCTTTCATCCTCAGATCGACGGTCAGTCTGAGAAGACCATTCAAATTTTGGAGGACATACTGAGAGCCTGTGTGCTTAATTTTTGGGGTTCTTGGGAGGATCATCTATCATTGGTAGAGTTTGCATACAACAACAGCTATCAGTCCAGTATTGGAATTGCACCATACGAGGCTCTGTATGGTAGGCCATGTAGATCACCTGTTTGTTGGACAGAGGTGGGAGAAATTGCTATTTTGGGACCCGACTTAGTGCGGGAAATGACAGAGGTGATTACAGTGATTCATCAGCGACTGGTGATAGCTCAGAGCTGCCAGAAGAGTTATGCTGATCGGAGGAGAAGACAGTTAGAGTTTGTTGTGGGGGATCATGTGTTTTTGAAGGTTTCGCCTCACAGAGGGTTAATCAGATTTGGTCGTAGCGAAAAGTTATCACCACGTTTTATTGGACCATTCGAGAACATGAAAAGGATTGGGGCGGTAGCATATCGTCTGGTTTTGCCACCTCAATTAGCATATGTGCATAACGTCTTTCACGTGTCTATGCTTCGAAGGTATGAGCCTGATCCCTCACATGTCCTGGATTGGACTGAGTTGTGAGTTGATGAGGATGTCACGTATAAGGAACGCCTGGTAAAGATTCTGGATACAAATGAACAGGTGTTGCGGGGGAGAACGATTGCTTTTGTCAAAGTTCAGTGGCTTTATCACGGGATTGAAGAAGCAACTTGGGAGCTTGAGTCTGGCGTTCGTGCGAGATACCCGGAGTTGTTTACCTCGTGACCTTGTAGTGAATTTCGGGAGCGAAATTCCTTAAGAGGGGGAGAGTTGTGAGACCCTGTAACGTTTGATTTTTTTTTATATATATGCATGTTAGTTGTTTTGATGCCTTTTTAGCATTTTTGCTTTGATATGCCTATATGAGTTTTGATGCATGTTTTGGTTAAATTAAGTATGCTGGGTTGGTCCCGGGGGCCGCGGGGAGTTACGGTGCGAATTTTAAAAATTTTAAAAAAAGATATTTTGGAGGTCTATAAATATTTGGAATTAGATATTTTCAAAATATATTTTTTAAAACATAACTTCTAAGTTTTCTCCATTTTCTCTCTAACTTCTCGGGGGCCCGAGGCTTGATTTTTGATGGACCAACAGCCGATTCTTGCTATTGGCTTCGTGGACGACGCATCCATCTGGACGGAATTTGATTTCGACGAAGCTCGAATTTGTACGTAGATTGAGGCGTTGGGTTTTTGACCCAACAAGGTAGGATCTCAGATTCTACTGCTATATAAGAGTGCTATATGTAATCTTGTGCTTTTCTACCGTTTAAAAACGCAAGAAATGGTGGTTTATGTTTTAGATCCAGTTATGGGTTAAAAACTATTTTTTTCGACGTTTTCGGTGGATGAAAATGTGATTTGAGGGTTTCTTTTCGAGATGTTGGTGTGAGGCTTGGGTGTTTTGATGTTTAAGGATGCTTGATGAGTATTTGGGGGGTTTGATTTGAGGCTTGAAAACAAAACCGTAGCTCAAAACCGGATTCTAGGCTGGTTCAGTCAACTGAAACCTTGAGTTCAGTCGACTGGATCATACTTTAGTGAGTTCAGTCGACTGGACGTGTGAGGTCAGTCGACTGAAATTTCTTCTGGTCTGGTTCCTCTTTTCCAGTGAGCATTTCAGTCGACTAAGGGTTTGGGCCAGTCGATTGAATCCCTGTGTGAGTGTTTGGTGTTGGTTTTGATGGTTTGGGTGGTTTATTTGGGCAGAGGATGGTTTGCAAAGAAGGTTTTTACGAAAACTTTTGGGAGGAACGTGTTTATCGAAGATTTAGAGCTAACCCTTGGGGTTGAGTCTCACTTTCTAAACATTTGCATGAAAATATGTTTTGTTTTACATATTTGGTTTGATCTCCAGGTTTTCATGGATTGGATATCTTGCTTATACATGCGTTGTATAACTGCTTTTCGTGAAAATATTTTGAAATGTTTTGTTGATCTCCATGATGATGGATGGATCTATATACATGTATAATGTATATTTGCGAAAAGATTTTATAGTTGGGGCTACATTGGTTTAGAAGATTATCTAGATGTACCGGGATGACGGGTATTTGACACGAGTTGCCCTCGGTGAAAGTCCATAAATGTGCGCAGTGTAGGTACCTTTGTTACCTTTGGGGTAGTTCCCGTAAAGAATGACGGTTTGGGTGCTCTTTTCCCTCGGGTGGTCGCCCGTAAAGTTATCTTTTACGTCGTGGTGCTCTGTATAGAACTTGTCATTACCTAACAGGTCTTGAGTGATGCTAGAACTACGTAATGGACAGGAGTCTATAGTTGTTACCTCTATCCCCTTGTGATGGAGTCGGTACATAGGATCTCTTTATTGTTCTTTTCTACGATGGTACATTCTGTTAGGGAATAATGTTTTTTTATTACTATTTTTCCTTAACTATGGTTGGTTATATTGCAATATTTGCATCGCATGGTTTGAATGATGAAAATAGGGTTTTATGTTAATAAAATCATTTTGGGAGACTTGTATAGTCTGATGGGAAAACTTGGGGTTCGTAAAAAACCTTTTTGGGTTGTAGTTGAGTTTAGCTCCCACTCATATAATTGCATATTTTCCTGCTTTACAACTTATTATCTATTTCTATTGGGTTTCAGATCACGGGTGGAATTTTCTGTAAAACCATTTTTAAGTGATGTTGTGGATGAGGAGTAGCTTTGGTGGTGCCCGTGGTGGTGGAAAATTTTTATAGTTTTTTTTTTTTGGTATGCCTGTTCCTGAAGGCGGATTTTGTACACCTTAAGGCGATATATTGTATGCATGTTGGAACTGTATGTTATTTATTTATGAGATATACACTTTTATTGGGTATTCCATTTGTTTCAACAAGCGAATTTCAGTGTATGAAAACCTATATTTTAATACAAAACGTTTGTTTGGTGGATTTTCACGTGACCCCAAATTTTTGGGCGTGACAGTTGGAGTCTACCCATGAAAGCTACTAAAGCCACCTTCTCATTAACGTCATCTACCTAGAGTCCCTCTAAGTTGAAATGAGCCATGTAATCTCTAATTGTTTCTAATCAGTTCTGCTTGATGTTTAAAAGGTAGGTGGTCGAGCATTGCCCACCAATGAAATGCCCCACGAAAGACTTACTAATCTTAGTGAAGTTGGCAATTGAGCCTTGCTTTAATTTTTTGAATCATATATAAGCCAGCCTTTCAAAGTTGTGAGGAATGCCCTGCATATAATCTCCTCAGGTACCACATGTAAGTGCATGAACGCCAAAGGGTTTCATTTGAGGCATCTTAAACTTAGAAGGGAAGGGCATCACCATTATCGCTGGTGAGAAAGGAAGATTGGTTCTTTGGACCAGTTCATCAACTACCATAGTAGCTTTGCCTTTGATCACCTCTAAGACGTTCTTCAACTGCTCCCTCATCTTAGCTTCCAAGGTTGTAGACGTTTCTATATTTTTCTCCAAAATGGACATTTTCTGCCTATTAGTAGGCATGTCTTCCTCGGCTAACCTGATGACTCACGACCTCCTCTTTTTCATGTATTCCAGTTTCATTTCCTTGAATTTCAAGAGGTTAGGAAAGAGGTCTGACCGGGGCAGTTTCCTCGACTGTGTTTTCTGCTCAGCGAGTGCCTTGCTCCCCAAGGGCGTTTCTTCCTCCTTGAACCAGATCAGCTTGCCCGTTGCTGTCTAGAACAACGACGGGTTGGTTGATAGCTTGGTTATCAAATCATTAGTGGAGAGCTTGCGTTTATTGAGCTTTTTCTTGAATCATGTGGATCAGATCCCTCAGTTTGCTGGTTTGCCCTCTAGTTTCATTGCTCATTGATGTTTTTGAGGCATATTGACGTTGGTTTTCAAAAGTCATGGCTTGAGTTTCGATCATTCAGATCCTCAACAATACAAAGAGAACTCAATTGTTACCACAAACTGTGCCAACTGTTGATGATGGAATCTGGACAGCTTGGGTGTCTCGATGCTCCTTTTTCGAATTTGATAAAGTGTCGCTACGTAAATTGTCCTACAAATAAGAAAAGTTCTTAACACCAGTGGGGTGTTGGCCTAAGACCCTTCAATACTTAAGTCAGTGGATTTAATATTGAATGATAATATAATGATTAAGGAAGAGCTGTAACGGGTTATTGCTTACCTTTTACTGAAGTTTGGGCCTTTTTTATAGATGTAGTATGCACGATGATCATGAGGATGAATTGTTTGTAATCCTGGGAGATCTGTATGCCTAATCTTTTGGCGTGATTCTCGAAGCTAAAATCAACTAATTAGTAGTCATTAGTCACACCGACTCCAAGCCTAGTTGGACTCAGAGTCGGCCCAACTGACCAACTGACCACCTGACCCATTGGCCAACTAGGTACTCGGCCATATAATCCGAGCATTAGCCAAAGCTCCTTCTCTCGGTCCGATTGACTTACTTGCTTGGCCAACTTGAGAAGACTATTAAATTTCTCTATGACCTTCGGTCTAATTCTCCATCAATACTAATAAGAGTTATAAATAATATAAAAAATAAATAATAATAATTAATGAATTATTAAAAGTAAAACATAAAATATAAGAAATAGAGATGAAAAATGCAATATAAATATAATACTTTTATATTTTGGTCTTATTGTATTTTTTAAAAGTAAATTTTATATTTATATATAAAAATATATTTTATATAATCGGGAGCGGCGCAGAAAGAAATAAGGCAAAGGAAACAAACACCAATCTCATTCCATTCGTAATTAGAGGTGAAAGAAATTCATAGATGACGGAACGGGAAATGTTACCATCAGTTGTGTCCTTTTATCTTTTTGTTTTCAATTGCTTCCATGAACCTTCCTAGTTGTGGTCAAGTGTCAATGTCACAATGCCAACATATACGAGTAATTATTCAAGAGTTATGGAGTACCATGTGACATTGTATACGCGGTGTTTTTATTTAGTAATGTAATAAAAAATACTCTGGATAAAATAACCTGAGCTCCCTTATTAAGTATAAAAGAGACAAGAATGATCCACTTAATATGTGCTAAATATTTTCATTTATTAAAAGCACCAAGTATTATCGCTTACTTAATATTTGGAGAGTAAGCTAATAATTTGCCAACATATGCCCCAGCCTATTGTTAAGTTGTCGTTCAATAATATGGCTCACCACGCTACGCTCGCGTGAGAGCTCAGTTTAGATTTTTTTGAAAATATGTCATCCATTAATTCTTGATTCTTAGAATACAATAGAGATGAAAAAACACTTAATTTTCTACAAAAGAATGCCGTTTTTTTTTTCTTTTAACATATCAACTTATAATTTATATTTTGATCTCTCGGATAATAAAAACCAAATCTTATGATTCAAAGGGATGTTTGACAAAACTTTTGCTGTTAATTTTTAGTTTTTTATTATAATAAGTTATATTTTTTTTAAATACTCACAAGTTATAACTTCTATTACATGTTATAACTTCTTTTTATATATTTCAAATACAAGTTAATACATTTACTAAATATTTATAATTTTTACTATAAATTATAATTTATAAATTATAAATTTTAACAATTTCAAACCGCTTGTTTCATAATTGCTATATATAAAGGATTGAATTGGAGTATTGATCCCATAACTTGGATGGAACTTATTTGCTTACAATTTTTGCTTACAATTTTTTGGACGGAACTATCACTCCGGTGGGATTATGAATCCCACAAAAATATGGGATTACAAAACCTTGCTCGGGCAGGTATTATTACAAATCCAGTCTCACTAGATTGGTGACCAAATGACTATATTATCCTTAATATTTTGCACTAATACCAACATTACAAATAATATATTAATTTTATTTCTAATTTTATTATTACTATTATTTTGGTCATAAACGAAATTACATAAAAATAAAAAATGGTATAATTTATTTGATAAGAGATAATACTGTTTTATTTTTTATTTAATACAAGAATAAAATTGAAAACTAATGAATATAAATTAACATAAAAATTAACTTATTAGCTTATTTAACTTAGTTTTTTTTTAAATTAACTTATTAGCTTATTTTAAAAAAACGTATTTATTAATTTTTTTATTACAAGAGTAATCTTGAAAATTAACAAATATAATCATATATCCATTATTCAATTTCATTAAAAACAAACATGAGTTTGTGTAATCCACTATACTATCCTACCCAAATTAAAAAAAAAAAAAAAACTAATCACATCACATTCTTAATTTTACCTCACTATTAATCTCACTTAATTTATACTAGTTATCAAACAAGGCCTCAAAGTTAGACAAACGTATTGTTTGTTAGTTTCATAGATGACAGAGCCAATAATTTAATTTAAAGGGCACCAACTTTTTTTTTAACTCCGACTTTATTTCGTTTGGTTCATGTCTAAAACTCCATGTTTAACCTCTTCACTTAAAATCTAAAAAAACAAATCAATAATTAAGAAGTCAGTTTTTATATCTAAATTGGCAACTTAAAAACACATTTTAACTACAAGAGGTTTTTTTATTTATTTGGTCTAAACTAGGAAAATATAACCAAAACAAACTTGGGTTAAAGCTGAATTTTTAAAAAGTAATTGTCATCTCTAATATTAAAATAAGATACTTAAAACAATAATTAAAGCGATTTTTTCTGAATTAATTGGCATATCCTTTCTAGAATAAGACATTTCTAGTTGTAACCTTTTTAATTTTTTTGCGAATTAATTGTCATATCCTTTTCAGAATAAGACATTTCTAGTTGTAACCGTTTTAAAGCTTTTCTTTATGATTGCTTAAGATAATGTTTAAAAACTAACGCTCTTATCTTCATAAAATTGAAAAATCAAAATAGAGCAACTCAATAAAATTTTAGAAATTCTAGCTTGGTTAGGATAAATCAGAAGTCTTAATTTTTTTAAAAAATTAAGAAATAAATTAAATATGATAATTTTAACACAATTAGTATATTCAACACATAAATCAGTTAAATCAAATCTAAATTACTCAAATATGATTAGAAAAATTAAGAAATAAATTAAATATGATAATTTTAACACAATTAGTATATTCAACACATAAATCAGTTAAATCAAATCTAAATTACTCAAATATGATTAGGTTATCTTTAAAATTTTAGTATTTTAGAATAACTGGTGGAATTTTCTTTGGTTTCTAAATTAAAAATAATAGGTCCTTACATAATTTAAGAGAGGTGCTAACAATTCTTAAGGGTGTATTCTATTTTTTAAATTTTTTTATTGATAATAGTGTAAATATAAAAAAAGTTGAGGAGGGACACTTCCCGTCCTGGGTCTATGGCGGCTCTGCATGGTTCCAATATTTTAAAACATAATGTAACGCTATATAAACTTTGGAGCAAAGCTCATATAGGATAAGGAAGAGGGCGCACCATTCTCAGAAAATAAAAAAACATAATGTAACATTATCAACAATGTTAAAAATACTAAAAAAAAAATACACTAACAATTCATTAATTCTGATAGGCTCCATTATTAATTGTGTTGTGATTATTCAAATCAAACAAAAAAGGAAAACACAAGTTATCACACAATAAACACAAAATATGTGGTTTGGCTTAGATTTTATGTTCACAAAGGAAGATAAAAAAAATTACTATAAAAAAAGAGAATATAATGAGCCAAAAATATCCGTAATTTTCACACAATGTAATAAATTCCACATTATTCAATACATTGAAAACTCCTAACATGACTGAATTTAATTACACCTATTAGAGAAACTGAATTAAATGTAAAGAAATTTTGGCAAAGGTACAAATCAATTGATATTTAAGGATCAGTTCTATCTAATCTTTTTTTATAAAAATAGTCATACAACATTAATATTTACTAAAAAATACCCTTAAATTATATTTTAGAAGATTTTAATAACCAAATTCCTTCCTAAACAGAAATAAAAAATCTTGTCCAAAAAATCCCACCCAAAATCTCATGCCGCAGCCACCACAACTCTAGCATTATCATCATCTTCATCCTTAGTCGCTGTCATCGCCATTGTCGTTGTCGAGGCGTCGTCGTCATCGCCGCTATCGCCATCGTCAACCCTAACATCGTCGTCGTCATCTTTCCTTGCTATTGCGTCAATATCCATCATTGTTGTCATCATCATTCTTCACCATCACCATTAACGACCGTCAAAAGTTTGCCATAGCTATCCTATCCCCTGTATTATTGATATATTTATCAGTTACTGCTCTACACGCACAATGTTAGTCTAGGCAATTCAAGAGATGGGTGAATTAGGTCTAAAAAAAATAATAACGATTTTAAAATACTTTTCTCAAACCTTTTAATATCTCAAATAAATATAACAAATATAATAAAAACTAAAATAATGAGAATATTAAAGAGGTAAGAGAGAGAGAAATAGAATCCAACACCAAAATTTATAGTGGTTCGATTTCTTCCAAGCTTACGTCTACTACTCGAGACTGCTCTTGAGAATATTCATTATGTTAGAATACTTCACGGGCGCATTCAAAACCTTACAACCTCTACACTCCCCTTGAGAATATTTACTAGGATAAGAATGTTCACAGGCACACTCAAAAGCCTTATAACATCCTCAAGATGATCATACGAAAACAATCCATGTTTTCTTGTAATCACTCTTGAACTCTTCTTTGAAGAGTATCACTCACTCACTCAAATGATCAAAGGTGACTCATCCTTAAAATACAACAGATGAAGTATTCAATGAGATTCTCACTGACTCTCTTTACAAATGATTAACACTAAACGGGAAGTAAAGAGATGAGAGATCAAGAGCTAGAGTTAATGAGCAATAAATAAAAGCTTGAGGGTTTGATCTTTAATTCAAGCAATAGATCAATAGATTTAAGGTTCCAGTACTTTAAATGTTTGAGAAGTAACTTCTTATATAGCCTCTTGAGGATCCATACCGTTGGAGGTAGGTAGAAGTATTAAATGCAAAAATCCAATCGTTGAACCCGGCGCCAAATTTGAAATTTTGTCGCAGGTGTCGACTCAAACTTATTTTGGGTCGACACAAATCTTCTAGGGCTTTATTCTTCAAGTGAATGGGTCGACTCATTTCTTCATTGATGTCGACACTAATTTCTGCATCATTCTTACCCACACAACAGTGTCGACTCAAAATCATTTGGTGTCAACTCATTTAATACTTCAGCTTTCTAAGAGAACCTTTTTGTGTCGACTCATATCCTCGTTAGTGTCGACTCAAAATTCTACAGAAATATTTAGTTGTTTTGTGTCGACTCAACTTGCATTTTGTGTCGACTCAAAAATCTATAAGAAATTATGGTTGATTTTTGTCGACTCAACTTCGTTTAGGTGTCGACTCAAAGTTTAACAGAAAGTCACGGCTATTTGGTATCAAATCAAAAACCTTTTTGTGTTGACTCAACTTGGAGTACCTAAAAACATCTTAGGCAAACATACTAAGGTGTCAAGTTATTTTCTTAAAGGTGTTGACACACTTGAAGGTTTCAAGTATTCTTTGCCTTAAGGTGTCGACTCAAATATTAATTTGGGTCGACACAAAATATTCTTCTTTAAGAATACTAAAGTGTCAACTTATTTGAGAAAAGAGTCAACACTACCTTTTTGAAAATAATAAACAATATGTTTTTTAATTAATTTTACTTAGAAAATTATTTACAAAAATCACTGAAATCTAATTGAAAACCCTTGAGCTAACAATCTCTCCTTTTTTATGATTACAATATTTTTTTAAAAAATATTTTAAAAAATTTTGAACAAGGGTTCTCCCATTGTCTCTATGCCTTAAGCAAGATAAGCAAACACAAAGGTTAGGCATAGAAGAGTAATGGAATCCATATATTCAAGATGATTTGTAATATAATTTAGAAGCATTCTGAGTTTGTTAATATATGTGCATCAAATCAAATAACCTTAACACATAACAAGTTTAATATCCAATCCCAATCTCCATAGAACATTTAACACGTGAAATTACAACTGTTGATATGAAACAAGGAACATGCATTCATAAGAATCAACAATTTCATACAGTTGCAAAAGTTCAATATTCATTTATCTATTAATGAAAAATAGTTAAGAGATTGCCCAATCATTCACATCCACATTCATAAGCATTGAACAATATGTGCGAAAGTCAATAGTCTACTCATAAATATTAGAAGCAAAGAAATGTATGTATATTAGCTAAACCATTCACATTCACATACAAACAACACAAAAGGAATGTTTTAAGATTGCATCTTCTCCTTCAAAAACTTTAAACTTCTTTCTTTCTTCTTCCCTTTACTTCAACTTTTACCTTCTCCCCTTTTGTAATCAGCAAAAATCATCAAGGCTCATCCATGAATTTCTTGAAAGCTTTCTTCTCTTTTTGTTTCTGCTTCTGGGCATAGGCCTTTTCCTTAGAAGATGCGGCTCGTTCAGCTTTGGATTCTTGTTCTTCCATGGCTGCGAAGGTGGCTGCTAAAGCCAAGTCCGCCTCGCGTTTCAATCATGCTTGTTTTTCAGCCTTCGTTTTCTTAGGCTTGAACTGTTTGGCGCAAGCGTCTTGAATCCATTTTAGATGCTCATCGACCTTCCTGGTATTCTGTTGTTCTGCAATGACGACGCCTTGATCTTATTCCTTTCTAACTTGCTGAAGGATTGCATTATTGTAATCTACAATGGAAGCAATGTTGTTATCCATTGTTTTACATAATGCTCTCCCAGCATCAGTGGCATTCTCAACGTCCCTTCTCAGACTACGATTGGTTTTATCAAGATGTTTGATTTTATCAGAGAGGGAGGAGATGGTGCTATGAAGATCAAAAAGGTCTTGGTCGACCTTAGCTTAGAAGTCTGTCAAGGAGGAAGATAAATCCTTGATTATGGAGATAAGCTCAGAGAGATCAGCAAAAGAGGGCCAGCAGATGTAGAATCAAAATGAGAAGGAGGAGGGACATGAGTGAGACCAAAAGAGGGTCCAAGAATGTCTGTCCTGGTGGATGGAGGAATAGGAGATCCAAAATCAACAGGAATAGAGGAAAAGTCACGAGGAGAAAGAAGATTTCTAATGACAAAAGGGGTACCATGATGGGTAGTCCATACACCATCCACTTTGAAAATTTGCATTTGCTTGAGGGTGGATTTGCCATAAAGATCGTGTTTAGAAAAGGGAACAACCTTTTCCTCAAAAAGATCAATACTGAAGTGTCGAAAAAATTTGGTTAGAAACGTGGCATGGGGGAGAAAGGAGTTCGACTTTCCATGGGATTGAAGCATGTTAGAAATGAATAAAAAATCAAGATCTAGTTTTTTCTTTTCAATGATGCACCACATGACAAAAATGTGCATGTAAGTGACATCACCAAACTTTCCTAACTGGGGCAGGAAGATGTGATTGACCATGTGGTGTAGAATACACATTTCAGGCTTTAAAGAATTGGCCTCCAAGGGTTTCGAGGAATCAACTTCCTCGCATTGTGAAAAGAGAAGCCTTCAATTTCAACGGTTCTCTTGTTCACTTTGCACGTGACAAATATGTCACCCTCTAGAACATCAAGAATTTCATTAAAAACACTCGAGGTCAATTTTATCTTAGTACTATTTACCGAAGAGGTGATAATGTTACTAGGGATAGCAGAGATATAAAAATGTGCATAAAAGAGTTTCACAAGAGTTGGATAATGGGGGTCACGAACATGAAGGAGTCTTTCCCTACCAAGATCAGAAAACCAAGAGAAGAAATTCACCTCAATGGAATTGAAATACTGGAAATCAATGGAGTGGCCGGGTATTACTTTTCGATTCATGAAAGTTTAGAAGTAAAAGTTCTTAAACTTGTTGAACAGGAAAGTCAGAGCCTCGGCCATTACTATCACCGATGAATCAATCGTCGTGCCGTCAATTCCTTCGTCTTCTTCTTCTTTGTGACTCTATGGTCTGATAACCCTTCGTCGGCGGTTTGCTTACTCCCCCTTTTCAAGGTTTTTGGTGCCATTGATGAGAGGATAAAGATCGATGGAGATGAGGAGGAGGGGTCAACTCAGTTTTTCAAAGGGAAAAAGGATGAAAAGACGCGGGCGATGAACGGTTTTTGTAGAGAGAGAAACGATGCATCGCATCTTCGCAAAAAAGGGTGTCCAAGGACAGAAATTGTGTCGACACTTTTTACTCTGGTGTCGATACCTTCGGCCAATTGAGTCTACACGATTAAGAATTGAGTCAACCCAAATTTACCGAGAGCTATAGGTCGATTATGAGTCGACACTATATAGGTTGAGTCGACACTTTTTGCTACAGTGTCAATACTATATAGATTGAGTCAACTCGTTCACACATGTGTCGACCCTTTTCAACAATGAGTCAACACTTTTCATACATCAAATTAAAGCATAAAAAGCATTTAAAATACATTGAACATGTATGGTTAGTACATTATATAATCATCAATTAGGAGTACATAGCATACCAAGTTCTCTTCTGATTAACATAATCTTTCTTCATTTAAAGGTTTGGTGAATATATCAGCAAGTTGGTAGTCCGTGCCTATAAATTCAAATTCAATATTACCCTTTTGTACATGATCTCTAATGAAATGATGTCCTATCTCAATATGCTTTGTTCTAGAGTGTTGTATAAGGTTCTTAGATATGTTAATGGGACTAATGTTATCACATTTAATGGGAATATGATCTAAACAAATACTAAAGTCTTCTAGTTGTTGTTTTATCCAAAGAACTTGTACACAACAGCTACCAGCTGTAATGTACTTAGCCACAACTGTAGATAAGGTTACTGAGTTCTATTTCTTACTAAACCATGATATTAAAGGGTGTCCTAGAAATTAACATGTTCCACTTGTACTCTTTCTATCAATTTTACAACCAGCAAAGTCTGCATCAGAATAGCCAAATAACTCAAAAGTTACTCCTCTAGGATAGAATAATCTTGGATTTTGTGTACCTAAAAGGTATCTAAAGATACGCTTAACAGCACTCACATGTGATTCTTTAGGATTAGATTAAAATCTAGCACACATGCATACGCTAAACAAGATATCTGTTGTACTAGCAGTAAGATAAAGTAGGGATCCAATCATACCTTTATATCGCTTTTTCTCTACTGCCTTACCATTTTTATTCTTGTCAAGCTTTGTTAAATGGCACATTGGGATTCCCATAGGTTTTACCTTTTACATATCAAACCTCTTCAACAAATCTCTTGTGTACTTAGATTGGTTGATAAAAATTCCATCATGTGTTTGTTTGATTTAAAGTCCAAGAAAGTAATTTAGCTCATCCATCATGCTCATCTCAAACTCTCCTTGCATACACTTAGCAAAGTCATTGCAAAAAGAATCTTTAGTTGAGCCAAAGATGATGTCATCTACATATATTTGGACAACTAGTATATCTTCTCCTTGAGACTTGATAAAAATAGTTGTATTAATTTTTTCTCTTGAAAACTCATTTTCAATCAAAAATTTGCTAAGACTTTCATACCATGCTCTTGGTGTTTGCTTCAAACCATAGAGAGCTTTGATAAGTTTGTAACATGGTTTGAAAAATCAAAATTTTCAAAGCCAAGAGGTTGTTTCACAAAACTTCTTCTGAAATAAAACCATTTAAAAAGGCGCTTTTGACATCCATTTGATAAAGTTTAAAATTTTTAAAGTATGCAAAAGCAAGTAACATCCTAATGGTTTCAAGCCTAGTCACATGAGTAAAAATCTCATCAAAATCGATGTTTTCTTCTCAATTATAACCTTGGGTTACCAAGCGAACTTTGTTCCTAAGAACTACTCCATTCTCATCCATCTTGTTTCTAAAAACCCATTTTGTACTAATGATGGAGTGTTCCTTAGGTCTTGGGACTAAAGTCCAAACTTTGTTTCTTTCAAATTGGTTTAGCTCTTCCTGCATTGCTAAGATCCAAAACTCATCGTTTTTAGCTTCCTCAAAATATTTTAGTTTAGTTTGGGAAATGAATGCTAAATTACCACAAATATTATATAGAGAGGATCGAGTTTTGATACCTTGAGATGGGTCAGCAATGATCAAGTCTTTTGGATGACCATGAGCATACCTCTATTCTATAGGCAAATTTAAATTTTCTTGATTTGAAAGTCTAGCAGCCTATTGGACTTCATCTTGTGGCGTATTGAAAGCTTCCTCATGATTTGGTTCTTCTTGGTCCTTGATGAAGATGTTCTCAACACCTTTTTCTATATCAACCAAATTATCATCACAAAATTCCTTGAAAGAACCGATGTTAGTTTCATCAAAAATAACATGTATAGACTCTTCAACAATTAGGGTCTTTTTGTTGAAAATTCTATAAGCTTTACTAGATAAAGAATAACATAAAAAAATACTTTCATCAGATTTTGCATCGTACTTGCCGAAAAGTTCTTTCTTGTTATTTAAAATAAAACACTTGCACTTAAAGGCACAAAAACAACTGATGTTAGGTTTTCTTCCATTCCATAGTTAATATGAGATTTTCTTGAAAAAAGCTCTAATCATGGCTCTGTTCACGATAAAACAAGCTATGTTTACAGTCTCGACCCAAAAGTATCTTGGTAGATTATTTTCACAGAGCATAGTTCTAGCCATTGCTTCTAAAGTCCTATTCTTCCTCTCAACAATATCATTTTGTTGAGGGATTCTAGGAGTAGAGAAGTTATGGTTAATACTATTTTCATCACAAAACTTTTTAAAAATTTTATTTTCAAATCTCTACCATGATCACTTTGGATACTGATGATTTAAAACCTTTTTCATTTTAAATTCTCCGAGATAATTTTACAAAAGAGGCAAAGGATTCATCCTTATGATCTAAGAATAGCACCCAAGTGCATCTTGAGAAGTCATTCAATAATAACAAATGCATATTTCTTGCCTCCAAGGCTAAGAGTTGTTATTGGACCAAATAAATCCATATGCAATAGTTGTAAGAGCCTAGAAGTTGAAATTTTACTTTTGGATTGAAAAGAACATCTAATTTGTTTTCCTTGTTGACATGCGTCACAAATTTTGTCTTTTTTAAATTTGATTTGGGGTAAACCAATCACCAATTTCATTTTCAAAAGTTTAAAAATTAAGTTCATGTGTTCATGTCCAAGTCTTCTATGCCACAATCAACTATTATCACTTAATGCGGCTAAGCACTTGGTATCATTTTTGAAAAGGTCATTTAGATTGAAAGTGTAAACATTTTCATGCATATGACTTTCAAAAAAATTTTGTCGTCAATTGAGTTTTCAATAACACACTTAGCATAATTAAAGATAACCTTATGGCATTTATCACAAAATTGGCTTCTGCTAAGAAGGTTATATTTCAAACCATCAACAAGCAAAATATTTTCAATACAAGGGGAAAAAATTTTATCGATACAGCCGATTTATATGATTTTCTCTTTCCTATTATCTCTGAATGTCATAAATCTACCATCTTTAGTTTGAGAGGTGCAAATATTGACTTGTCGCCTGTCATGTGTCTTGAGCAAGTACTATCAAGATACTACATCCCATCCTTGAATGAGGACTTGAGACATACCTACAACAAGAATTAAGGTTTGAACTTTGGTACCCAAAATTTCTTAGGTCCTTTGGAGTTAGTTCCATGTAGGTGTGTTCCCTTTGGAACCCAAACTCTCTTAACAGGTAAATCAAAAGATTTTTTATGTGGACAATGTGTGGCAATGTGTCCATACTCATAACAATGAAAGCAAGTTGCATTTGAGTGATTTGAGAATGCTTTAATAAAGATGTTTCTCAAAAGCTTTTGTTTCTTCTTTGGTTTGTATCCAATCCCAACTTTGTCAAAAATACATTTTTGCATTGCAAAAAGTTTATCCAAAATTTTTTTCCCAAATGTAAACTTATACACTGTTTTTGTAAGAGCATCAACTTTTTCTTTTAAGATTTGGTTCTCATCTTTCAAAGACAAAATTTATTTTGATAGCAAAAAATTTTCATCTTTTAAAGTCTCAATTTCACAAGATGAGGAAAGAACTAACTTTTTAAGAATTGAATTCTTAGAACCCATTTTTCTTAATTCATCATACAAATCTTCAAATGTAATTTGTAATTCATCTGAAGAAAAAGAGTCATTTGTTACCTCATCATCTTCTTTGGCCATGACACGAAGATTAGCAACTTCATTTTTTTCCTTTTTGTCCTCGGAACTGCTATCATCACTCTCACCCCATGCAGCTAACATAACCTTTTTGAGTCCCTTCTTAAAGTACTTTTTGAGTTGAAGACACTCGGCTTTCACATGTTTAGGCTTTTTGCATTCATAGCATATGATCTCATCTTTCTTGTGATCATTCTTGAATTTGCCAAGTTCACTCTTGAACTTGTTGAGTTCTCCTTTGTGCCCATCATTTTGAAGAATCTTCTTCCTCCTTATTTCTTATGTCTAAGAAATCTTTTGAATTTTATTGTAATAAGGGCTAGATCTTCATTTTCATCATTAGTGGAGTCTTCATCAGATTCCTCATCAAGAGTGGAAGACTTGAAGGCAATGCCCTTCTTCTTTTTGTTGTCATCTTCATCATCTACCTTGATATTCATCTTATGAGTCATGAGAAATCTAAGGAGCTTCTCCAAGCTAAGAGTGTTGAGATCCTTAGTGTCTTGAATGGCAGTGACTTTTGCTTTCTAACTCTTAGGCATACACTTAAGGATTTTTCTCACATTCTCTATATTAGAGTGGATCTTTCCAAAAGATTTTAATCCATTTATAATGTCAATAAATCGAGTAAACATTTCAAAGATAGTTTCATCATACTTCATTTTAAACAATTCATAGTTATGAACTAGCAAGCTTATTTTGGATTTCTTGACTTGGTTGGTTCCCTCATGGGTAATCTCAAGTCTATCCCAAATTTTTTTGACGGTGTCACAAATTGAGATCCTATTGAACTCGTTGGGGTCAAGAGAGCAATACAGAAAATTCATAACCTTAGCATTTTTTTAAATCTCTCTTATGTAATTTTCAGTCCATTCGTTTTTCGATTTAGGAACGACTACTCCTTCAATGACTTTGGTTGGTCTTTTGCGTCCATTCATGACAACGCTTCATAGGTCATAGTCTATGGATTGAATATAGATTCTCATTTTAGCATTTCAATAATTATAGTTTGTTCCATTAAATAAAAAAGGTCAGTTGGTGGACTGACCTTCAGATTGAATAGGTCCAATACTAGTGGTTGCCATGAAAACTCTTAAACGGTTAAGTCAAAAATAAGAGCTCAAGCTCTGATACCAATTGTTAGTCTAGACAATCCTAGAGGGGAGTCAATTGGGTATAAAAAGAATAATAACGATTTTTAAAAAAATTAAAAATCTTTTAATATCTCAAACAAATATAGAAAATATAACAAGAACTAAAGTAATGAAAATATTAAGAAGGTAAGGAACAAAGAAATAGAACCCGACACCAAAATTTATAGTGGTTCGACTTTTTCTAAACCTATATCCACTTCTCAAGACTCCCCTTGAGAATATCTACTATGTTAGAATACTTCACATGTGCATTCAAAGCCTTACAACCTCAAGACTCCCCTTAAAAATATTCACTAGGATAGAAATATTTACGGGTACAGTCAAAAGCCTTACAACAGCCTCAAGATGATCCTACAAAAATAACCCATATTTTTTTCCAATCACTCTTAAGCTCTTCTTTGAAAAGTATCACTCACTCACTTAAAGGATCAATGGTGAGTCACCTTTAAAATATAATAGATGAAATATTCGATGAGATTTTCACTTACTCTCTTTACAAATGATTAGCACTAAATGAGGAGTAAAGAGATGAGAGATCAAGAGCTGGAGTTAATGAGCAATAAATGAAAGTTTGAGAGTTTGATCTTTGATTCAAGCAATAGAATAGTAAATTTGAAGCTCCAGTACTTTAAATGTCTAAGAAGTAACTCCTTATATAGCCTATTGAGGATCTATACCGTTGGAAGTAGGTAGAAGTATTAAATAAAAAAAATCCAACCATTGAATCCAGTGCTAAATTTGAAATTCCGTCGCAGGTGTCGACGCAAATCTATTTTGGATCGACACAAATCTTATAGGGCTTGGTTCTTCAAGTAAATGGGTCGACTCATTTTTTCGTTGGTGTCGACACTAATTTCTGCATCTTTCTCACCCACACAACGGTGTCGACTCATTTAATACTTCAGCTTTTCAAGAGAACCTTTTTGTGTCGACTCATATCCTTGTTGGTGTCGACTCAAAATTCTGCATAAATACTCAGTTGTTTTGTGTCGACTCAACTTGCATTTTGTGTCGACTCAAAAATCTACAGGAAGTTACGGTTAATTTGTGTCGACTCAACTTCATTTAGGTGTCAACTCAAAGTTCAACAGAAAGTCTCGATTCTATGGTGTCGACTCAAAAGCCTTTGTGTCAACTCATCTTGGAGTACCTGAAAACATCTTAGGAAAACTTGCTAAGGTATCAACTCATTTGCTCAAAGGTGTTGACACACTTGAAGATTTCAAGCATTATTTGCCTTAAGGTGTCGACTCAAATATCAATTTGGATTAACACGAAATATTCTTCTTCAAGAATACTAAAGTGTCAAATTACTTGAGAAAAGAGTCAGCTCAATATGACTAAATGTGTTAATTCATTTGTCATTTTGTGTTAACACTATCTTTTTAAAAATAATAAACAATATCTTTTAAATCAATTTTACTTAAAAAATGATTTACAAAAATCATCAAAATTTAATTGAAAAGCCTTGGGCTAATACACAATTGTTAAGATATCACAGCAAAGATGTAATTAATAAATCTATTAGTTACAACTCTACTGTAGAGATCTGGTTCCTTTTAATTTGAAATATTTGATTAAACCTTGTGAACTAACGTTGTTAGCCCAAAGACTTTTTATTTTGATTTTGATGATTTTAATTCATTTTCTAATAATAAATGAATTTAAAATAATAATATTTTATATTTCTAAAATGAAAGTGTTAACACATTCTGAACAATTAAGTTAACACATTTAATCAAAAGAAATGACTTATCTATCAAAATGATTAAAACACTTAAGTATTCTTGCATGAGAATATTTTGTATTGATCCTAATTGAAAATGTTGAATTGGTATCAGAACATGGTTGCAGGTTCGAGTCTCCCCAGAGTAGTTTATAGGGGGGATTGTTGGCTTTATGGGGGCCAGAATCTCCCTTAAGGAACTCGCTAGTACCTGGGAGGTCCCCCCTTCACATGTTATCGGTGCTTGACAGCCCATCATGTTAGTGCACCACATGTGCATTGCTAGGCCCCTTAGACCCACCCGCAGCACGTATAGACGTAGAATTTTGCGTTGCCATGAGTATAAGGAAATAAAGTTGCGCCTTCACCACCACCTGCGGGTTTTGGTGAGATGGTCAGCACTTGATTCTAACAAACGTTTTATGACTGGAAAAAATTAAAATTTGATCACGAGTATAATTTTTAATGGTATTTATATGCTTATTTATGCATAAAATTAATTATCAGAGTTGTTTGAACGAGCCGCGTGGCGTTGGAAAAAAATTTGAAAACTTTATACACTTTCCCTTTCCTTAATGTGCTGTCTAGTGAGGGACCGCTCGAGTCATCCTGAGACCGATCGAGCGGTCTGTGGCACGGTGAGGCTTTAAGTCATGGGTTTGTGGTGTTTTGTTTCATTCTCTCCTTTTTTCTCTCTCTAAAATCTGATAGAAACCCTAGGGTTGTTAGTAGAACACCATTGAGTCCTTTTAACTCTTATTTGGTGGATTTCCTTGCTCATCATTTGGCTCTACGTTGGTGGGAGATCATCCTAGGCATTGAGAGTTTTCTCCTCATCCTTTGGTTGGCGATTTTCGTGGGTGGAGCTTGCTAGAGGCTTAGTCCTTATTGCTTTATCATCTAAGAGATAGGATCTATGACTATATATGAAGATTTGTTAGATATGTGTTGTGTATTCGGTGTTTATCCACGGAAAGATGAAAAATCTATATTTTTGGAAACCCTAGGTTGTGAGTTTGGGTTAATGCATGTTAAATCTCAAGGTCTTGGAGGTTGTAGGGTGTTGTGATCATGTTAATATCATGCAGGAGCCTTCAACTTGAGTTTTGGGAAAGTTAGAATTTCGTTTTTTGTCAAAACCTTGGAGATTTAGGGGGGTTTGGGTCATTAAATCCAAATGGTTAAATTGGTTAGATTTTTGATAAATTGGTTAGATTTTTGATAAATTGGAACTTATATCATCTTATTGCTAAGTAGATTTCATGAAAATTGGGAAGAGGTGAAAATAGTCTAGGGTTGTGTTGTGAATTTTGAATGAATTCTAAGGAATGTTGAATGTATGTGAAAGCATAAGTTATATGACTTGATTATAGTTGTCATGTGAATTCAAATACAAGATGATAATGATATTTGAATTGTTAATAATCGGAGCCTTTGTGGTGTTGAGTTTGACGAGAGGAACTGGTTTGACGGTTGGACTCGTGGTGGTGTAAACGTATATGATATAATTAAAGTATTGTGTTATTGAAATGTGTAATTAAGATTGGACTCGAGTAGCACCTTGGTAAAATACCAAAAACTTACGCAATGTTAGATAAGCTCTTTCTTCGGGTTAATCCTCGTAAAAGTGTGCTCTTGGGTTGTGCATCCATCGATATTTCTGAGAGAAAATTGAAAATATACGCTCCCGTGTCGCGCTATAGAATTGGTATTTATCTATTGGACCTCACGTAACCCGGTGTAATAAATATGCCAGGGTTTATAGGCGCCATCCGACTTTGGTACTTAATTAAATCAAAGAAAAAGGTGTGTGCGTGAAACCATTGAATGCGGTTGCGTTATGAACACAAGAAAATGAAATAGCGCTAAAAACTAGATGAGATGTTTGCGTTGGTTTTAATAAGATAGAAATTTGATTATGTGAATGGGATTTATAAGAAAAGTGGATTCGGTTTTGGGTTTAAACGTGTTACGTATTCACATAATTATTCTCGCATATCATGCATATGCTCATATTTAGTCATTTTTCTACAAGTCTCGGCCCATGGTGCTTAATCTATTTCAGGTGATAATGGAAAGAAGGTGGTCGATTGAGAAGCTTAATCTCAAGCACCATTTTTGAAGGTGGGAAATGAATTACACTCATATATGAATATCTTTTGAGAAATGTATATCTTGTAAATGTAATTCATTCAATACAATGTTGTGGATATTCGTTTTGTATGGCCTTAAGGCCATGCACTCATATTTTGCATGCATGAAAGGACGGTGTTATCATTTCCTGGGATGTATGGCGAACAGATGATGGTTTCTTATGGTTTAAGAAGGTTTTAAGATATTTTCTTTTCTATTTTTTCTCTTGTACTTATAGAATGAGTAGCATGAAAATTTATCTTTTCAAGCATGTGGAAGTGTAAGATCAAGTTTTTGGGAATAAAAGTGAAGAAGCAATCAAAGGCTAGACCACTCGACGGACCGCTTGAGCGGTCTCATGCACCTCTCGATTTCTCAATCTACAGGAAAAAATTCTATAGTCTCTGAGAGATCGCTCGAGTGGTCTTTTGACCGATCGAGCGATCTGGCTAGTTGGGCGATTTTTGTACTATTTTGTTTGAAGATTACTTTTTTCAAAGGGGTGTTTTTTTGAGGTTCTAAAACTTTCTTTTGTGTATTTTACACTTCGAATCATGGATTACTTTTGGTAAAACATTTTTTTTTTAGGGGGGCTTTTTCATGTGGACCTTTGGGCTTTCCTTGGTTACAAAGTTGGGGCGTTACATTTGCACCAAGTGTGTTGCAAAGTATCTAATTGATACAATTATCAGTTAACATACCACAACACAGATGTAATTGATAAATATATCAGTAAAAATTTTTTTCTCCAAAACTTACAGATAAAGTAGTAATTGATAAATGTATTAGTAATACTTTTATAACAAATAATTCGAGTTCGACGACAAATCATTCCAAATCTGGATCTCCCCCACCGTTGGCGAGATCCTCTCCTTCTTTAAATCCAAAAAACTAGCCCCCACTTCATCACCTCTGACGAAGAATCTTGCAAGGAAACAACTGTCTCCGTCACCATTGATCATCGTCGGTCCAAACTTGCCTCATCATTGCTGGTAAACATATCGGACTAGATGAAGATCCTCCGTAATAAGTGTAGCAAACGCTGGCGGTGGGAGAGAGACGAGAGATTTTGAGGAGAGGGAGGGGAAGAGGGAATGGGGCTATAGGTTTATTGGGATTAGCAGATTATGAATTGGGGGATGAGATATTTAAGTGGGGAATAGGAATTAGGGGGAAGAATTTACAAGAGATTATGAGTGGAAATTTGGGGTACAAGAGATTACAAATGGGAGGGTGGAGGATTTGGAAAAATTATGCTAAATTCAAATTTAGAGAAAATAAAAATTTAAAGTTTTAAATAGGGGTAAATTAATTATTAAATTTTATTCAAACTTATGATGAAATTAAAATTAATAAAATAAATATGATAGAATTAAAACTTTTACAAGGTCTAAAAATATCCTATTTAGTGTGAAATCAAAAGAATTTTGATGAGTGTATTCAAAATCACTCGAATGTATTTGATCCTTGAGACATTTCGTTCTGCAAAATTATTTATTTAATTATTTTGAATATACCATCAAATCATATTAGTTATATCAAAATATCAAAATATCAAAATATCAAAATATATATAATTTAACAAATATTCAAACTTTTACCTTCTATTTTATAGTTCAATAAAAAATTAAAAATATTCAAACAAAAATGTTTATAGTTTTTTGCTTATAATTTTTATTCTAAATTAAAAAATAAAAATTTTACTACTTGAAATTATAAATTCATAATTTTAATAAATATAAGGGATAATTTCACTTACCTCCCCTGAAGTTTAAGCTTATTATACGAAAGAATGGTGATTTTGAGGGGAAAAAGTGATTTGAAGGGTGGTTTTAGGGCGGGAGGGACGATTTCTGTTAAATTTCTACAGAAATTTTAACAGTTAGAGCTCAATTGATGTTAAAATTAAATTTCATAGGAGGTTAGTGTAATTTCAAAGACTACAAAAGAGGTCCCTATAATAAGCTTAAACTTCATGAGGAATAAATATAATTATCCCTAAATATAATAATACTTCTATTTAAAATTATAATCATAGCTTTTCATTTATAATTTATAAATTTTTCTAGTACCGCTTTTAAAACACAAATATTCACAGATTAATAATCTTTTAACCTTAAATATATGTTTTATAAAAAATATTAATTCTTATTTATAATAGCCAAATAATGTATAATAATTAGTTGGGTACTCGTCCCTCTTATTTACTTTTCTCTGTAGACCATCCTCACTCCTTCTCCAGTATCTATCAAATCGGATACCAACTCTGTGTATTCCGGAAATATATAATATATTTATAATTCTTGAAATCAGAGGCAGAGAACTATTTACAAGGGCTTCTTATCCAAACAACTGAATCTCTAAATCAGGTACTTTTTAGTTTCATGGCATTCCTTTTCTGATACTTTCAATTCTTTGTGGTAGTCTGAACTTTAAAATGATCAATGGAAGGGTTGAGTTTAATTAGTTTTGATACTAACTGGTATTGGATCTATGTCTTATTATGATGGGTTTCTTGTTTTGGTTCAAGTTGATGGAAGTATTATGGTTTTATGTGGTGAGTAATGTTTGGTTGCAAAGAATGTATGGGAAAATGAAAGAAAGTTAAGAGTTGTGATTGCTGAAAATTTGTCACTCTGTGGAACTTCAAAACACAGATATGCTATCTGGGTTTTGTTCTTTCCCCATATTTCTTGACAGCCAGACTAAGATTTTAACTCTTTCATTGTAGAATCTTTAGCAATTGAGGAATTCCCATTTGATCTAATTCATACCGTCTCCCAAATTGTTTCTGTGAAAGAGTCGGGAGCCAGTATATGAAATTATTTTCTTGAGGAATTTTGCAAATTTTTTTTTATTTCCTAATTGTGCTGCTTAGGAAACCTGCAATGTTGATTTGCTAACTGAAATTTTGGCGATAGTTTGTCCTTTACCCTGTTAAAGTTTGGTGATGGAGTCCGAAATTGGAGTTTTGGGGGAGGATGAGAGAGGTGTCATTGAGAAAACTCTTGAAGAGTATGCAGTTATGGATACAGAGGAAGAGGAGAAGGAAGTTGATAATAGTGAGAAAATTCTGAATGCGAACGGGACTTCTGAGGACGTAAAAAAAGCAGAAGAAGATCTCAATTCATCAGAAGTGGTGGTTGAATCATCTATTGCTGTCTCAGACTGTAAAGTATTAAACCCCTCAAAAGGAAAAAATCGCGGTAGTTTAAAGAGCAGTAAAGCTGTCAAGGATCAGCCTAAATCAAAAGGCCTAGCTTCGCTTGCTCGTAACAGAAGAACTCTTGCTCAGAATCTACCTTTTCCAGTGAAAGCTGATGCCAAAAGCTCCAGATCAAATGGGCCAAAGTCTGAGGTCACATGTTCAAATGGATCCATCGCTTCTGCATCCCGTGTGAATCCAGCAAGTAGGCGAGCTTCCACTGATCTGAACTCAAAGGAAAACAGCGGAAGGGTATCTACTCGGAGGAGTACTTTAGCATCTGATCCAAGCATTCAGTGGTCAGTGGTAAGTTTTTTTTTTTTTTGTCATTTGTCTTTTTCTTTATTGACATCTACGTTCACCTTCTTCTTGCAAATTTTGTTTGTGTTTATTATTATCAGTCTGGAAAATCTGGTTCTGCGAATGGGATTGTGAAGAGCCCTCCGTCTGCAGTTCCCTAGTAAGTCATACTCAAATATGTTTGTAAATTATATTTGCGCAATATGGGTTTTTATTGTTGTACTATTCTATTGTCAAATTGTACAGAAGCAATAGGTTCAGAAGAGACTTCTACTTGCATCTACTGAATGGTTTACAGTTAACCAAATTTGGTTGTGATGCAGATCATTTAATCAACATATGAAAACCATTAAAACTGTGTTAGCAATTAAAGAAGATGGTGATTTCCATTCCACTACTTCATTGTACTAATCTTTGTTTTAGACTTCATGTTAACGTTATACAGCTCTTATCATAAGCATCATTCTTTTGTGTTATCTGTCCATTGATGTTTTCATGATATTCTCTATCATTGTCGAAAATGGTACTCCCAGTGGGCAGCAGGGGAGCAGTGGTTCTGGATTTACCTTCAGGTTGGATGAACGTGGTGAAAAGAGAAAAGAGGTGGATAATGAAAATTTTGGTTTTCTATCGCCTTTTAAATGGGATTGTTATTAGTGCAACACATTAGTAAGTTTTTATCTTTTTTTTTTACCAGTTCTTTTCGAAGCTGGAGGAGAAGATACATGCTAAGGAAGTGGAAAATAGTAACTTGCAAGCAAAATCACAGGTCTGTATTCACCTGAAGAAATATTTACTTTGTTTTATTGCATTTTTAAATGCCCATTTTGCTATTTTGGATCCACATGTGGCCTTTAACTCCAGTTTTCTGTTTGGGGTCCTATGCAGGAAAACCGGGAGGCAGAAATAAAACAATTGAGGAAGAGCCTGACATTTAAAGCTACACCCATGCCAAGTTTCTATAAAGAACCCCCGCCAAAAGTTGAACTGAAGAAGGTAAACTGTTTGAATTTCTTTGATGGTGATAGAACATTGTATCACAGATCCCTCTACACCGTGGCATCAGTTTTGTTCCTGCCACTCTGCAGTGTAAAATGTGACTGTACATTATTTAACCTCTGCAGATCCTTGCATGTTTTTCTCCTTATCTTTGTTGCTTGATTTTCAGCTAATGGAATTCATTTTGTGAACCAAAAGTGAATGTAGATTCTCAATGACAGATTACCACTTAAGTTCCTTTTTTGCTGCTTTAAACATGCTCATTGAGGACATATATGATGGCATAGTTTGATGTCTTTAGCATCACCAGATTTTTTGGGCTTAAGCCAACATGCTCATGGGGCCTGGTCAAATAGGAATAAAAACTTCAGTTGAAAGGACTTCGGGAGTCTTATTATGTTTCTAATTTAGAGAAAGTGATTTGATGTGGCCCCACATTGAGAGGTGTTCACTTTCATGAGATGATTAACATCGTACATCTAACAACCACAAATACTTTTATGGAGGAGGCGTGTCGTGTCGGACACACCAACACTTCTCAACACTCCTCAAAACGTGTCTGACAATTCTTAAATGGTCTTAATTAAAAACTACATATATAATTCTTATACTTTTTCAATACTTAGCAGACACTTTGATGACACTTCAAAATCCTCCGAACACGTCCTATGCGATGAAGCTCTTCATTAGTGATAATGTTTCACATTCCGCAAAATATAATTTATGCACATATTAATGTGTTTTGAAACATTTATACCACGAAATGTATGACTTTTTTTTTTTTCATTAGCAATATGTTTCATATATTTTTACTACCTTTAGATCACTCATACATATATTTATTATATAATAAATATATTGAAATATAATTGTTGATAACGTGTCCAGGCGTGTCGTGTATTGTCTTTTTTTAAGATTGACGTATTAGCATATGTGTGCCATGTCTATGTCATATCAGCGCGTCCGTGTCGTGTCATGCCTTATTCAAAACCATTGAATGAATGAAAAATTGGTTCTAAAGATCACCACTTAATCATTGGTTGAAGAATGGTAACTAGATTTATCTCATATTGATTTCCTATATGAATCATTGTGTGTATATATAAAGCTATCTTGAATTTGGGGTTGGGTTACAAGAGGCACCCACGTTTTGTGGAAGAAAGAGGACCTAACTAAGCGTGGTTTCACCACACGTCGAAATCTTAGTTTTTTGTATTGGTAATCGAATTGAATCAAGAATTGTAATATTCATCATAAATCGATCGAGAAACCTTATCACAAAAAAATATCGACCAAGAAACCTTACTTATCAAAAAAAGTCAACCAAGAAACATCATAGAAAGTATAATAAGGAAAGATAGTACGTTATAACTCTTTAAATTAAGTATAAAACACTCTAAAACATATCTTGTATATTTATTTCTAATAAAAAATGTATAGAAAAAACATGTTAAAACCGTATAGTCTATCTGATTAAATCCCTATCATATAAACTAATTTTATTTTACCAAAATAATAATGGAAACTTATTAGAAGTGTTATTTCATCTTTTACATTCTTAAAAGAAATATTTTGGCACTTTTCACATAAAAGAGAAATTAAAAACAAGGGTTAAGTACCTTCCGAAAGCTGACTTGTTTTTGTTATATCCTTTAATAACCAAATGTACAACAAATTATGCATGATTATTTCTTGTTTTCATGACAAAGCACACTAAAGTTGAATTAAGGTATTTTCAAAGGCTAAGAACTGGTACATAAGTGGTTGAAATCTATTGGATCTGATAATTTTAAGAATCACGTGAGTTGTAAATATTAAATTGAGTTGTGAATTGTAACATGATCATAAGATTCATCATGATTCTACCACAAAATAAATTTATCCGTAAATTCATATCGATTTATGCATAAATCACAATTAAATCATGAACTGTAAGTGTGATAACCATGCGCGCTGCCAACCTACTAACCGGCCCTAGCCGAATTGGGTCAAATAAGATATATATATATATTCTTTTGTATAAAAATTATTTAGAATTAATATTTTCCTAACTGCTAGTCAACTCAGTGACTGTGCAATATCTGCAATGGGATTTTCTCTTGATCTTTTTAGGCTTAGGTTTGCCATTAACAGATGCATCTTTAGCTTTTCATCTGTTCCAATCCTTCTCATTCTGCCTACTGTTCCAATCCTTCTCATTCTGCTTACCGTGTGTGAGTTATTAGTATATCTGCAGTGATTTATTCATATATGTTTATCTGTTTTTCCTGTTTTAAATTTAATGTACCAATATCCGTTTACTCATCCACATTCCGATTCTGTGTCCGAACAACTGTTTCTGGTTTTTATTATGTTTGTAGTGTTCATTGGTATTTCATACTTTCCCGATTTCTGTTTTGTTAAGGACAGTTTTTGTGTTTCATTTTAATTAATGTATTTTGTAGTGGTTTACAAAAAGTACATTTAGTTTTCGTATGTCTAAATGTGTCGATGGGCTGCGTACCTTATTGTGGTTATGTGCATGCTTGTGTGTGCGTGCGTGTAACTAACTTGGGTTACATCCTTACATGCTCACCATCACATCAATTATTTTGAAACCTATTTTTCTTGAGATAGAATATAGAAAGGCTTTATCATGATTATCTGAATAACATCTTACTACCTGAATGATGTTTGGAATGCTATGTTTTTCTCTTTTAAATGAAAATAGGAAGGTAAATATCATGTGGAAAGAGTATTCAGCATGAGATTTGTTCTTAGCTCTTTTGCTTATCGTGCTTAAACTTCTTTTTTTTTTTTTTTTGTTATAGATGTTCATCTTGCTTTCATGGTAATGGTTGTGCCCTATGAAGCATGAATACTTCAAAATAGCCTTATACGTATATCGGATATGTATCGAATCCGGATACGCGCCCGATACTGCAGGATACGTATTCAATACACCAAATAAATTTTCAATAATTTTTTTTTCTATTTTTTTAATTTTGGAAATGGCTGGAATACGTGGAGTATACGAGAAGGATACGCCGGGAATACGTAAAGATCTAATTTTTTATATTTTTTAATTTTCTTTGAGGAATTTTTGCTATTATTTTTTAATTTGTTATATGTTTTACTATGTTAACTCTAATGCATGATAAATTGTAATTTATTTTTTCTTGTTGGTTACTTTAACATTCCATCACAATGTTTTGATTACTTGTCATGTATTAAATGCTCGATTGTAACAACGAAATGAATTTACTCTTACTTTTGGTTTTATTTTTACAAATAATATCATATTAAAAATCATAAAAGTAATATTTGTTGCAAATGTGTCCTAGCTGTATCTGTTTCTTACTTTCTTGAATTTGTTGTATCACCATATCTGTATTGTATTGTATCCGTATCTCATATTCATATAGTGCTTTCTACGTTGTGCCTCTTGTTTAGATCTACGGCCTGTCTGGGTTTTCCTGTCTGTGCTTGATTCTGCTTCAACATAGACAGATCATGGAATTTTACGGTTTTTACCATGAGAAATCGTACCCAAGGCCTGCTATATGGAATGGCACTTTTTTGACCAAATGCTATGTACGCAGGATCAAATGATTTAATTTGTTTGCAATATCCAGTGATTTTGATTTGTTAGTCTCTTTACCCCAATGAGTGTGATGGGGAACAAGAAAGTTTAGGTTAAAGATATTTTAAGATTTAAGAATTTTATAATTTTAACACTATCTTATATTTTGATTCTATTATGGTCTTTTATTTTTTGTAAGATTAATTAGAGTTTCTTTGTATTGTAATATTTTATTTTTGGTAACTTTAATTAGAGTTTTCTTAGATGCCTATAAATACTATTGTATAATAGTATTCGGCAGACTATGGTATTAAGTTAAATGAATTAAGTGTGGATAAGAGATCAATAAAATTTTCTCTTCTTTTTGAGTGTGGCAATTCGTTTCTTTTAATTCTTTTACTTGAATTCTTTTTTTGTTTATTTCTATCTTGTTGGCCATCCAGTATCAGGATGTCAGACTTTGTATTTGCATAATCTTCCTTACCATATGTAGAGAGCTACTTCAAAGCCCTCTACAGCTCTAAAAAACACATTCGCATACGACACTCGTACCTGAGCCATGCAAAATAGGTTTATAGTTCTAATGTGTGTGTTAATCTTGCAGATACCAACAACACGTGCCAAATCTCCGAAGCTAGGAAAGCGCAAGAGCTCTGCTGCTGCAAAAAGTAACTCTTCTGAAGGTGGCAGGGCGGCAGGGCTTAACCCGTGTGTAAACCAAGACAAGGTCAACTCAGCCAGCGGTGTCCAAACAAAGTGTGAAAGGGATCTTGCTGCTTCAAAGAAGCCGGTGGTCAGGAAGTTGGTATCCAAGCTTCGAAACTCGGAACTTGTTGCCACTAATTCAGATGGAAAACCAGTCAATGTAAATGAGAAAACCACAGAAGCGCAAAGCCGAGACCAGAACGATCGTGACGAATTCGAAGAAATCCGAAGCAAGTCTTTGAATCTAGGTGAATTTGATGATGGGATAGATGTAGGATCTGAAAAGAATGCATCACAAGCTAATGGTCCAAATATGAGTTCAGCCAATCTGGACATCCAGCCTGCTGAAGTCACTGTTGGAGGTTAATTGAAAGGAATAATTTTAGGACTCTTTATCTTGAGGTATTCAAAATCCTTCCCAAGTTCAATTGCTTTGTGAATAGTTTGTTGTTGTATGAAAAGTTATAAATGGGTATCTATCATAGGTTGAGGTGATTATATGTTTTTTTTTTATTACTTAATTTTGAGAAGTGCTTGGCAGAACTATAAAACTATGCTGAAGGGCAATTGTTGTACAAATAAACTGGTAACTATTGTGGCTGTGGCCTAATATTCTTTATGTACTGGACAGTGTTTGATTGAAAGTACGATGATTTATGGATAAATAGGTTATTATTTGGTTTGATATTATTCATGTGAGATTAAATATAATAATGTACATAAGTATCCTTAAATAATCCCGTGTTTGATGAAATTGTGATATGATTGTAGGAGTAATTTTGTCTTTTAATTATTTATCTCACCAAGCCATAGTCCTATGATTAAAAAAATCTATAATCCGCCTAGGATTGGATCTATCCCATGAATGCGGTATTAAGTTAGTTGAGTGAATTTTTTAAACTCTCATCGATTGGCCAACCATATGAGGGGAATTATTATGAAATGGTCTAATCCCACCCCTACAATACCCCAACCAAATAGGGTCAAAAGGTTTACATTTTTCTCACTACCATAAGCTGCAAAGTTTACATTTTTTTCCCAACCCCCTCCTAATATTTGGGGCTTTTTGTAATTTTTATCAAAAGTTGCTGTTACAGACGATAAGTAAAGACATACTCCTATCCCTGAATGGGCACTTACTCTCTTCTATAAGAAAAATCACTGAACATACTCCTATCCCTGAATGGGCACTTACTCTCTTCTATAAGGAAAATCGCTGAACGGACCCGTGACACTATTATGGAAAAACCACCAAGGACCTCCTCTGGCAACCGCCTCCTATCGACAACATTGCTCTTTTGCCAACACCACAACCTCACCTCCCTTTTGTGACTCGCTCTCTCTTTCGTTGGTCACTCGTCTTCAACTAGTAACTCATTTTGTTATTAGTTTAAACTGTAGAACTCACTGTACATTTAACAGTGGAGCTTACAATTTAGACCAATAACAATAACAATAACAGTTGGTAGTAATCACCACTTCACAAGGTGAGTGAAGAAATTTATTTTTCTCGTTATACCCTCTCCTGCCAATAATTCTCTTGCCAGCAATTCACCTAGCTACTGCGTTCAGCCATCGCTCATTTGTTTTTAAAACAAGGTTTTGCCTAAGGACGACTTTATTTGTTAATAAGGGTGTTCAATTTGACACTCTGAAGTTTTTATTTTTTATATACATATGTAAATTTTGTATTTGTATTGGTTATTTAAAAAGGTGTGAGTCGGATGACCACTCTATCAATAGACTCGAAAATCAAACACTCAACTAAATGTTTCAACAATTATCTCAAATGTTTGAATACCCAATGACCATTACACATTTGAGCCTATTCATATTTGATACAAAATGGAGGAGTTTATCTCACTTGCTTTTTAAAAAAAATATTTACATAAACCAATAAAAACAACCTTTTTAAAATCATTTAGGGCGAAGCACGAAGGAGTCACAAAACAACTGCACTGGCAAGCAGGAATTGGAAGCATTCGAGTTATAACCACAAAGGTCCTTGTTAACCTGTTAACCATGATTTTCCTCAAAGAGGCATTAGTGGAGTAATACAACAATTTAACCTTGATTGGTTCAATGAATACAATAACCTATCTTTGATTGGTACGAATCGTCCATAGAAAACTCAGCACGAGTCGTCATAGAATAGAGTATCACAAGTTTTTAATCAAATATGGCAAAGAATAACGGCTGTATTATATCACATCACAATCACATAAAGTAAAAAAGCGTAAACTTGAATAAATCGATAAAACTCATTCATCAAAACTCAACATCTAAACAATCATACAACTTGTTGAATCTATTATTGAAAGAAAATCGAAATCCCAACTGTGATTAAAAATACTCGGTTAAAGTTTCATCAAACTCTAGAAAAAAAACCTAGCCGCTCATGTTGTGGCTATAACCCATGGAAGCTGAAGACGAATAATCTCCTGACCATCATTCTTGTCATCTCATCGTCTCCCAAACCCTAGCCGTCGTCTTCTTCACCTCTTTCTGTCTATCAAAATGTGTCCCTCTTTTTTGTTGCTCATCATTTTTTTTGTAGTTCCCTCTTCACCTTAGAATTTAAAATTTCGCACAACTGATCCCCGTGTACTGTCCGAACGCCCATCCAGATGAAATTTTTCTTGACAAAATTGTGCGGATGACATTTCCTAAATTAATATTTTTCATTTTTTTCTTTGCTTTTGGCCTATTTTTCCACCATCTTGCCTCTTTTGATGCTAAAACTGAAACGCTTATAAAAACAAATTGTTTAACACGAAATCAAGTATTTACCAGCGTAAATTGTAGAACCTGAATGGCGCATTTAAGGAACGATTAAATACCATGTGAATTTACTGTTGGGAATTTTGGCTCAAATTCAATTTGAGTTTGTATAGACTTCTAGTCTATCATGGTTACTAAATTTGATCTTTTAAAAAATTCTGAAGAATGTGAATTTGCATAAGTTTAATTAGTTTTGAACTCGACTAGGACAAGTAGGATTAGATTAGGTATCTTTTTCTCTCCTATAAATATGAATTTAGTCTCAGATTATTTAATATGCAAGTTGTTTGAAATGAGAATTTGTGACAATTGAGTGATTTATAATTATTTCTCCATTAATTGGATTTCGCTGCCTGTAGACGTAAGCAAATTGCCGAACCACGTAAAATCTGTTTCTTTGTGTTTGCTTGTGATTATTTTAGGTCTTTTTTGCACAACAAGTGGTATCAGAACTTCAGAGCTTCAAGTGGTAATTTGTTTATATTTTGTTTGTTGGGTTCGGATTGATTATATATATTTATGATTTATATTCGAAGGGTTATCTATTTGAATCTTCTGAATAAGTCAAAGGTTTGAGGTTTTATAGCAGATATAGTCTATTTTGTTCGTCTGGAAGAATCTATTTTGTTCAATATGAGAAATTCGATTTTCAAGTGGATTTTGTTCTCAGATGAAATTTGTTCTTAAATGAAATTTGTCAATAGATGAATTTTGTGTCGATTATCCAGTTGCATTTGTTTATGGAAGATATGTTGACAGTTTGAATGACAAGATATCTTATTTGGGTCAAGTTTTAATACGGCTTGAACTTGACAAAATTTGGTAATTTGAGTAGCCGCTCCACCCGGTTCACATTTAATTTGGACGTGATATATGCATTTATCTATATTTTGTTCAATTTTTTGAATTTGGTACCTTTGTGTGCAATTTAACAAACGCATCTGGTGGCAGCATTATTCTATAAATATATCTGATTTGAAGTTTTGATCACTTTAGGTGAATTTGGCATCACGAAGCGCATTTAGATGTAGATTTTATCTGTTGATTTGTTTGATTTAGAAATTTGAACTCTTTTAGTGCATTTGGTGGCATGTTTGGTATGTTAATTTGTTTGGGATATAGATTTTTGCCAAAGTAAAAACTGTTGAGAATTTTGTCTCAAATTCAATTTGAGTTAGTATAGACTTTCAATCTATCATGGTTACTAAATTTGATCTTTTGAAAAATTTTGAAAAATGTGAATTTGTACAAATTTGATTAATTTTGAAATCAACTAGCACAAGTAGGATTAGATTAGGTCTTTTTTTTTCTCCTATAAATATGAATTTAGTTTTAGTTATTTAATATGCAAGTTGTTTGAAAGGGGAATTTGTGAGAATTGAGTTTTTTTATAATCGTTTCTCTATAAATTGGATTTCACTGTCCGTAGACATAGGCAAATTGCTGAACTACGTAAAATTTGTCTATTTGTGTTTGTTTGTGATTACTTTGAGTCTTTTTTGCACAACACTTACCACATGGTATTTCGAGAGCATCGAATAATTACTCGAGATTGTGATGCTCCACATCTGAAACTATTAATGACGTATGCACAAAAGAATAAAAATATAAAGTAATATTAATAATTGAATAATTTTAAAACATTCAATAAAAAATATGAATTTCTTAGTTTGTTAATTTATGAAGGTAAAATAAATAAATAAAAGATAATAAAAATAAAAGCTAAATTACTTTTTGTTGAATTAGTAAAGAAAAAGTAAAATCGATTAATGTTTTTTTTTTTTAACATAAAAGAACATGAGAGATGAGAAAGAATAAAATAAAAGGTCAGAATTGTCTTATTTTAAGAACTGAATTTTTAACACTTATAATATAGATGTCACATTAAATTCTATCTTGTTATACAGGCACAAATAAAGGAAAGAAAATAAAAATGCTCCTATATATATATATATAATTGGATCGTTCATTCTTTTCCCCATATTTGAGTAAAGCCAATTGGAGGCTTATCGATCTTGCTCCATTCGTTTTCGAGCTAATAATTCCCATGTGATCAGCCAGCTCACTGCTTTGCTGACAATGCGATTAATGCACAATTGATATGTTTGTTTTAGTAATTTGTTTTAGTAATTATCAAGGAACATTATATAGTATTATTTAGGTGATGTTCTCATTTAATAGCATTACAAAAAATATTTTGAGTGAAACAATGTGGGCCAATTTTTGTTGAGTAGGTACAAGATAAGAGTAACCCACTTAATATTCATTGAATATATTCATTTACCAGAAGCATATATCACATGTCATATCACCTCTTGGTACTCTGGGAATATTTAATAATTTCCCGTTGAGTCAGAGGAGAATAATTTTATATTATATTTTGTCTGGCATATTAAATTAAGAGGGATACCCATATGTCATGTTTGTTTTAAGAGATGGGACTTTCTTCTCACTAATAATCTTGAGGATAGTTTGTTTGAAGGAGTTAAACAGTGAATTGGATATAACATGAGTGGGACTTACATATGATGTGCTTGATAAAGTGATCAGTTTGAAATATAATATCCAAATGAAACTTATATTTTGGAATATGTATTACTTGGGAGGGGTAGTTATTGTATATCTTGGGATATATATTATTTTTATGTTTTATATTAAATTTAAATTTTAAATATATAATTTGTTAATAGTTATAAAATAAATCAAGAAGAAAAAAATTAGTAGATTCCAACAATGCAATTTTAAAAAGTTGTGAGGTTAAACTTTAAAAGTGCAATATGTTATTTGGGGTAAATAAAAAAATTATCTTTATATTTTTAAAATTATATGAATTATCTACTAATATCCATCTTTAAACGAACAAAGTATATACTAATCCCTAATAATACATAGCTAAAATTATATCATTTGTATTTTATATTCACTTGTATATTCGAAAATATTCTATATTCATTAATTTATCTCCAAATAATCAAACAGACCTTTAGAACACCAACAACGTAGGATTGCTAATCCCATGTTTTGACTGTACCCATCTAAAAGTTGATGTTTACTTGTGAATTGAAAATCAAAGGCTTATGCATAAATGGCATTAATGCCCCCATAAACAATTGTAGCTAAATCAAAAGAATATGCTGCAAAATATTGCAAACCAAACTCATGATCCATTGCCTTTTGTTATCATGCTATTTATCTTTTTATCATTTTCTCAACAATAGCATTTTGAACCTCTCATATTATTCCAGTAATAACTAAAACTGACTTGTGATTGTATTGGTGTTTTAAAGTGGGGAGAGAATATTATAAAAAAAATGTTTTTATCGTTTCTGATAAAGTGTTTTTTTTTCTTGGTTATGAAAAAATATGATTCTTTTTACTAAAAGAAAATCAGCTCTTTCTTATTCCAAAGAGGGAGTAAAAGACAAAACGTCGGATTTAATGTAAATGGCCAAACATAGCCATTATTTGATTTAAAATGACACAAATGTGAAAGCACAGTGATTTCTTATAACCCACGCTTTTATACGCGACTTCAAACAACCAGCCAAAAATCTTAAAAGGGCTTTCAGCCAAAAGTCTAAAATAAATAAATTTTAACGCAAAAATTTTAATGCACGAGATCCAATTATATGATTTCTCTCAAAATTACCATGTTTGCATATTAAATAGATGAATATCAAATATGCAAACTGTCACACCCCAAATCCCGTGTCACGTGAAGCGCTTAAAAATAACCATTCATAATACCCAACTCGATGTTCACTCTCAGATATAAACATATATGCATTTTATATAATCATCAAAATGTTTACATACACGGTTCTAACACCGAAAAACATGTACAAGAATACATGGTCTAAAAAGAACAAAAAGAAAGACTACAGATCTTTCGTCCCTCTTCGGTTGCACCGATTTAACCTGCGTGACCGATACCTGAAAAATATTTCAAATCCCACACTGTGAGCCAGAGCTTAGTAGCAACTAGACAAATATGCAATAAAAACTATACATGTTAGGAAAATAATGTGCAGTTTTTAACTCAAAGGAGTCCTAAAAACGGTTTGAAAACGGTTTTATATCACTGATTACACACACCTTAAAAACGGTTCGAAAACATATAATGCTTCACAGGCAATCCATGTATCTTCTCGGGCTTTTACCGAAGGGCCGCAGGCCCAAATAATACATCTTCTCGAACTTTCACCGAAGGACCACATACATGAATAACAATTAGAGTTTTAAATGCACGAAACCACGTATAAACTTCACATAACGACGCCACTCGCCACATAACTCGACACGACAACACATACCACAAAACCCAACAATGTAAACACCGTTAGGGTTGGTATACTGAAAATTATGTTTTTAATATTTAATTTTATTTTAATAAAATTAATTTTTCATTTTATGAGAATCTTAATGAGTAATGTATGTGTATTATTTTTTCAATGTTATGCATGAATGACCGATATTCTGTATAGTATTTAATCTGATGTGTAGAGTATAGCTTACACACAGATGATCATATTTTAAGTTTTTGCAGAATATAAGTTTTATGTTCATTGTTTAGATGAAAATGGGCATACCATCGGTACGACTGCTGCACAAAATTTTAGTAAGCCTGTCATGGTTACGGGGAACAGATAATAACGTTATCTATTATTTTGACTCTTTGTGCTAGTACATTTTGTGTGTATTAAACATGACATTTGCAGTAATTAATTTTATACTGACTATATAAATTAATTCACACCCCAAGATTATTTGAATAGTGCTTATCCTCTTAATTCTGAAATAATTATTGATTTGCATATATTTAATATTCGTTGTTTTGATTCATTAGATGGTGTGATCTTAAATGAGTCTATATTCTCGGTGAGTTGGATAGCGGTATTATTTATATGGCGAATATTAAATATTGACAGAATTCACGTCCCGAAAGATTGGGATTGACGATACCCCTTAAGGAAGTTTATAAGTTTTGACCAGACAAACCCTGTAGGTGGATTTAATTATCTAGCGGTTAAATAAGTTAAGAGAAAGGATTTAAGGAATATCAAGATGCCGATTAAATTAAATTATCAGTAATTAAATTTCATTGGCGAGTATCGAAAATCTTAACGTGGGAAGAAATAGTAAGCATTTAATAACAGGAGCTCAATGCTATACGGTTTTGAGATTACGAGTCAGAGTGCAATTATAGTTCTTTAGTTGTGTGAACTGTAATTCAGTATTTTATGAAAATTACAGAAACTGCTGCTGATTTTTTATAATTGCAGATACCGCTATGAGATTTGCTTAATTACAGAAACCGCTAATACGTGTCTGTGTTCCACTGGAAGTCTTACTCATAATTACTCCCCAAGTCCCTACTGTAACCCTATATATATGCGGGTAGGCTGAACCAGTTTCATAACTTGTCTTCTAAAACTAAAGCCGTTTTGGTTCTGTCAGTACGAGTTCTCGGAGGATTATAACCCACACTATATCCGAGAATCGCATAAGGAAATACAGTAGAAGATCTGACAGGAGTTTCAACTCGGACTCAAATCGTAGTTGAAGATTCGACCAGTAAAAATGTATTCTTCTAAATTAACTTCGGATGCACGGGTTTTATTTTGAACGTTTGTCATCAAAAGTTGTATCTGGAGCCCGTTTTGGCGATTGTCTGCCCAGTTAATTTTTTTCGTTAATCGTTTGTAAAAATAAAGATCTTGGCAGTCTTTCCTTCAACAATTGGTACCAGAGCCGTTTTGTTTTTTATTTTTGGTTATCGGGGCTGAGTAGTTTTAGAACTGTTGCTAACTTTGTTTTGCAGGTGTTCTAATCCCGATTTTATAATCGTCATATATTTTTCATATTTGATTGAATTGTGTGAATAATGATTATTTTTTTATTCACGGGATTGACCGTGATAGATTGAATGTGAGCTTTCGGGATATAGGATCGATGTAATAGCTAGATTTATATTTTTAAATACCTATTTAGATTATTTAAGAACAAGTTGAGCATGCCCAAAAATACGAAGAATGGAGGCGGCACTGGCAGTGGTTCATATTTTAACGGGCCACAAATTGCTGTAAGTTTTTAATGGTTTTAAACGGTTTTTTACGGTGAGTTTTTTTGCAGTATTTATGTATAAAAAATAACATAAACAATAAGTCAAAAATAACAAGGAAAAATCACCAAAATATCCCGGTTCTGGAGGCTTTGCCGGCAGCGGTTCGACGACGGTTTTTATGTTTTTTTGGGACATTTTTAGGATTGGTTTTTGGAAAGTTTTTAAAACATAAAATAGTAGTAAAACATACCTCAAAATATTGTCAAAAACTAAAAAAAATTGGACCAAAATCACAACCCAAACAGGCGGCAAACAGGCCGGCGGCGGCAGCAACTTCTAGGCAGTTTTTTGACAGTTTTCGGGCTGTTTTCGAGCATTTTTTGACAAAAAAATAGTACATTTGAGAGTTTTTTTTGATATAAAGTACGTCAAAAAAGGAGTTTGGATGAGGTCGGAACGGCCTCGAGAAGTTTGCAGTTAAAGGCGGCGGCAGCAGCTGCTTTGGACAGTGTTTTCAGTAGTTTTTTGGGATGTTTTTGAGCATTTTTTTCATATAAAAATATTACTTTTTGAGAGTTTTCTTTTGATATAAAGTACGTCAAAATTTGAGTTCAGAAAAGCCCCGAGAAGTTGGCTGCGAAGTACTAGTGCGGCGAGCAGCATTTTTTTGTTGTTCAGACAGTTTTTTAGCTGTTTTTCGGGTAGTTTTCCAACAAATTTTTTGACAAAAAAATCCCATATTTTGAAATCTTTTCAACGGTATAAAAATCGTCAAAAACCGAGCCTGGATGAGGCAGTAGGAGCCGCCTGAAGGTGGCGGCAGGTGGTGCCGGCGGTGGCTGATGGTTACCGGCGACCTTCTCTCTCCCAGGACTGATTTTGATGTATATTCTGATATATACAAGACTGATATAATATATATTGATATATCGGATAATATTAGAAAAACTT
>JAULJZ010189542.1:0-21169 GCA_032270985.1 Heliamphora pulchella | reverse complement strand
AGGGTTTTCTCTAAAGAAAACATTCAACACAAATCATAATCAAACCACAAGAGAGAGTCTAGATCCTACCTCAAAGATCTTCCATCAAGAATCAAGTCCCGCGTGAGCTCCGAGTCACCCAAACCCAACACACGCAACTTCAAAGGAGCTTCCAATGTATATCCACGCTCTCTAACGGCCGCTCCTGTAAGGAAACGGCAAGATCTTCACCCGCAGCGAGCATGAAAACTCTCAAGGACCCCCAAAACTAAACCCTAGCTCACTCTTAAGCTTTTAGAGAGAGATGAGAGAAGAGAATATAGCAAAACCAGCCCAAAAATCGACATTTATAACCTCTGTCCGTCACAGACCGCTCGAGCGATCTCAGGACCGCTCAATCGGTCTCTGCTGCGACTGCACTTTTGGTCCGACATTAAACTAGCATATCTCCTTCATCCGAACTCCAAATAGGGTTGTTCTTGTGCTCAAACTGAAGCCCCGAAAGTCTACTTTCCAATGGTTTAAACCTCATACCAAAATTCATTTTGTACAAAACGTTATTTCCAAATTAGTGAAGGTATGCCACTTTTCTTCACACATTTTTCACATATTTTTGTCCAAACGTCCATTAGAACCTCATATTTTTCTTCTAACATACCTTTCTTGCGTACCCAAGCTCAAAACATCACCAAGCTCAAATTTTAATTCTTACTCTCATCAATACTTAATCATTTTTAAAATAAAATGGGTCGGGGTCTCACAACTCTTCCCCCCTTAAAGGAATTTCGTCCCCTAAATTTAGCACTAAATCTTAAGCCCAACACCACCTCATTAACCATCAACAATCTCTGTTGCAACCCGAGCAACACCACACCACATGAAGTCATAAGTTTCACACACAAACCTTACTCAAGTTCTGAGGATCAACTGACAACCATCCACCTTGGAACCACATCATTATCCTGCTTAGGCTAACAATACCGTCACTGAAGCTGACAAGATGCACATCAGTGATCAACTGCACGAACACCCATTTTTAGATTAAAACTCGCTTAATCCACCTGGAATACACAAGAACGTTTTTCCTCTAAACCTTCATCTTCTATTCCATCGTCTATCGTCAACCACAATTCCATCGCATTATCCAAGACAAGACTCCACACAATCAACTAGCTACAAAATCAATCATAAGTATCCACTAACCCACTCAAACTCAATTATACTTCTCGTGTAACAGCTCGCCACTACACAAGTCAATATCTCATCCTCAAGACACTGATTCTAAATCTACAGATCAACTCCAAGTCAAACATAATCACCTTCATTCGATGTTAACCCCGAACTCATAATTCAACCATTGTTCCCTTGAACCCACAATAGTAGATTACTCGAGCCCAAGACTTATTCGTCAATTAACCAATCAAGACTTGTCTTTTACACTTAGCAACTTCTTCTTATATAGAACTGAGCACGACCCTCTCATTCCAAACCAAATCATCATGTCAGTCTCAATAAGTTATATCAACCAAAGCTTCTAAAATATTGAATCCTTCTTGACTCATGTCTTATCACACTCTCAAGGCTACAATCCGAACATACAGTTACACCCAAAACACAACACTTACCACAGTTGACGACCATTCCCCGACTCTAGGAACTCCGAGTAGCTCGAATCTCAAACAAAACTCAAACTCCAACTAATCATGATTCTATCAAAAATCTACCGTGTGAATTACCCAGACGCAAGGTTCCTATAAACTTCCCATTCTACTGAGAGCTAGAGGTGCAACCATACTTCACACCATCCAAAATAAGCTACAAATAACGGTCAACAATCCTCTATTAATCATTGCAAAAAAGACTCTACGTCTCAACATTAACCCCTTTGTCAGCAAGGACAAACATTCCTGATTTACCAAGCCTATCTCACGGGGAACACAACCCCACACTCTTACACTTACATGGTAGAGTAAACAAACTCCATCCTAAAAATCCATGAGGGACTCAATTCTCCGAACATCCGACTCTGGTAGAGCCCATTCCCCAGGCACAACTTACAGATCACAACACGGATACTAATTCACAGCTACTTCCACCTCCCTAAAGATAACCAGACCAAGAATTAACCCACGATCCCGATCACGATATCCAGATCATCTGCTACACTAAGCCATCAACTCTCAAACCTCATTCACACACACGCGAACTCCATCAATCCTCATACCTCATACAACACATCCCATTACGCTAATACCTCGCCTCACAAGGTTGCGTTTCACTAACCTAACTCGCACTAGGTAAACCACAACCATATCACAGCCTCGAGCCTACTGTCTAAGCAACTCACATAAGAAGCGCACAGCATCAAATGAAGGAGACCCACTCTTGAGGCTTCTCATCCAAAGTAACTAATAACCCCCACGACCATGCAGACGCCTCTCACACTTTCGGTCTTCGAGTACATACCTGCTGCTGACACCTTAACACATGGTTTCTCATCTATCGCTTCAGGCCATCCAAGTTACACAATACATTGTTGAATCTTATTAATCCACACTTCATTCTCCTGGACAAACAACATACGTACCTTTTAACCTAAGGTTGAACACAATTACCTCTAATCATATCACATTCAGGATACACCATCTCGGCACTAGGTTAACCACACTATCAAACCTTTCTACGTCCCTTTTAAACCTTATGCACCCAGCACGATACCCAATCACAATCTCCTAGCCACAAGGATAACTACCAAACCAAGGACTTGCATTCTAAGAGGAATCCCACATAACTAACACTTGAGGATTTTACCACACAAATAACTCAATCATTGAACTCCCTTAGGATCTTTCTCTCTCAATGAGAGTCAAAGTTACTGACATCCCACGCAAATCAAATTACATTTCCAAAAACATTACCCAACCACTCGGGTCCACAAGGTAAAGCAAACGGACTCTTCAAGAAACCACGGGTAAACGGACCCACACTCCTATGATTCCAATGCTTTATTCCTATCAAGGAAAATAATCACACTGGTCAATTAATCATAAAACATTTCTCCAGCTAGGAAAATCACGTGTCAGCTTTAGGCTCTCACTCCATGTCACTACCTCTTTGGGTCACCATTACTCACTTGGTTAAGGAGAAGGTTAACCACTAGTCCTTGTAAAGATACTGGACATCTTAATACAAACGTTTTCGATTGCCATTCATAATGAATATATTCCTCGTCACATTAGATCCTCATACTCAGATCTTCACTCACGAATTTCAACCGTTGTTCACTCCTCCACCTCCTAACGACGCATATCACGTGTCCACAAAATCTCCCACCGTCTATCCATTAATGCACAACGCTATACATACTCACATCACTTTAGAACATCTCCTTGCGAGTCACGTCACACTAACTCAAATCCAAAAAGGTAGGTAATAACTAAACGGGTAGACAAAACCACATCATAGTCTCGGGCTCATAACTTTGGTACACCAATTGAAACACAAAACGTTAACCGGTAACACGTCTCTTATGCCACTTTACTAGTAACATTAGCACGTAGCTATCCAAATATGAAAGTAATTACACGTCACACGAATGAAACGAACCTCACTTACCAACTCTAAACCAAAGGCTCCACCCTATCACTCCCCCTTTAAGGGTAATACAACACCACCACTTCTAGACTTTACGCCAAATACCAATCATAACCATCATCCTCTTAAGGAATCTCTGTCCATCCACACATTGTCCTAAAATGATCGAATCAACCGCACCGACAATATCTACCACATGCCCTCCAAATCTCACATACTCACACTCACATTCTCACCCTACACCATTTGTCCCACATAGTCTCTTCATGTAGAAAACGACAACCCAAGTCAGAAAACTCTATTCCGTGAAACTTCTTGAATAACCTCGAATCATCATTCATCACATTGCAACTATTACCAACATACATCTTCCCATACATACATGTATATCACTCGAGAATCTACCCCTCGACAACATCTCCAACTCACTTGCTCATCATTGCACAACTCCCAACTCCTATCAAAAGATGTTACTTAACAATATGCCTCGAAAGAAACCACTGGTCATCCATAGACTTTCAAAACTATCTGGCATTACGATAGCTACATAACAACACCCCATGGGGTAAGGGACACCTCAAACACAGTTTAAGCTCAGACTTTCTAACACATCTTAGGCCAGAGATTATTACGCTGCCGTCCACTATGCTCCCGTTCATACCCAATCTCGGGGCACACGACTCATGACATAGTACGGCTCAAGACATAGCACGGCTCATGACGTACATAATCCTCAACACACCCAAAACCACACTTCAAATCCAACCACAACAAATAATGGGCAACTACTACAGCCATCCCAATTCACAGAGACACAATATACACTAAATAATCAGTGCTCATCTTACAAGCTTACACCCACCACAATCGCTGACTATCGGGTCACACTCTCAAATTGCACATCATCATCCGAATCACACTCGTCTTATCCCCACGGGCATAACTCTTATAACAAGGCTATCACAACTCGAGCTAGGTTAAACTTAACTTAACCTTCTAAGACAAAGCTACACCCTACCGCCACCTAACCACATCACATCAACATATATTGACATACCGAAGGAAAACCTCAGAGTAACGCGACAATCCAGCAACTAATTCAGATTTCTCATAGAAAGAACGTCGACCAAACGCTTTTCTATTTCGAACCCCAAAGTAGTTGACCGGACGCAAAATAGCATGCCACATCACCCTAAGACTCAACCCTCCATGCTCATATAAACACATAACATGCACAACACAACTCAATCGCAAACCCATCCAATCACACAAATCATGCCGTGTAGTGGTGCCTAATCTCATAAAAAAGTCACACCTATAGATCATCATTATTCACACGGCTCCTAGGTATTCGAACCTAGAGCTCTGATACCATTTCTAACGTCTTGAACTCCAGGAACCCATGGACACAACCCAAATTATCTCGCATGAAAGCTATCAACAATGACTTCTTTAAGAACAACACTTTCTTTCCTTTAAGCAACCATAAATAAAATATTTTATTCTAACAATATACCTATGTGTCACAAAGGCTGAACAAAATTTTCAACTTTCAAGAGTTTATTTACAGCACTTATATTATTACAATTATCCGCATCACTTTCTGTACAATCATAATGTAAATACAAAGGAAATATTAAATCTTCCCTCTTAGCCTTTTCCAACATGCATCCTCTGCCCTGATATCATCCCGGATCCTCGAAACCTAAAATGGTTTTGTACACATACATGAGCCGAAGCTCGTAGGATAAAGACTAACTCTATGCTAAGTATGATTTGTGAGGTGTGATGGGTGCAACCGGAATAAAGATACAAGTTCCATAAATTCATAATTTATTTCCACGCACACCAAGTTATTCATTCATGTAATCTTTTTCCACATATTCCTTTCTTTCACATTTATTCTCGATACCCAATTTTTCACAAAAACCAAATCACAACAATGAGCCGGTGTTGGGCGCAACTTATAGAAACCCCTCCTTATTCTCCCAATAGGCTATGTGAAGCCATTGGGTAATAGATAGCTCGATAACTCACCAGGACACAACACCACATTTCGGGGGCTAACCCGTGGGCATGTGGTCCCCATCTTGCGCAAGTTTTTGGTCTTTCACCGCAGACCTACTATGCCCACTTAATTCACATCAATCCATACAGTTCATCAAAATCAAGTGCTTAATTTTCACATTTAATCTTTGAATGTAAACCTTCACGGGCTTTCACCGTAGGACCGCAGCCCCTCATTATGCAAGAACCTTCGCGGGCTTTCACCGCAGGACCGCAGCCCCTCATTATGCATATCCCACATTCCAAATTTTCACATGTTGGTTCACATTATAAAATTTGTTCCTTTATTGTAAGATCACGTTCTGTTCGAGTATTTCAAAATGTCTTTCATATCTCATGCATCATACATCATTACTTCAACATGCAAATTCTCATAATTCTCATATTATTAAGCAATGTCATCAGGCCGCAACACAAGATTAAATTCATTAGTACGCATATTATTTGAAAAGGAAGCATCCATCTTAGATATATACAAATAAATTTTAAATCTATTTAGACATTCCACCCATGCCTCACCATAACTATCCCACTTCATATCCCAAACTCGCATGAGTTTAGTTTATTATTATCATTCTTATTATTATTCATTTTCTTTTCCAAACAAACGATAAATTTAAAATCTTTCAAAAGGGCCCAACCGAGGGTTTAATCAATGTAAAAAAAGTATTTTAGGATACTAGTGCCAAGGTACCCGAGATCCAAACCTTAAAGCAAATCATCGAAAAGTTTAAAAAAAGTCCTGACCGCTCGATCAGTGAGAAGACCGCTCAAGCGGTCTCTCACCTGCACCAAAGAACCGAGAGTGCCAAAAGACCGCTCGATAGACCGCTCGAGCCGTCTATCGATCGGTCGAGCACCTGATTCTTTTCCAAGCGAAATTTTTTTTATCTTTAATACTTAAAAGAATTTTCACATCTTTTAACATGCTTTAGGTGAAGAATTTTACTTTAAAAAAAAGTGGAATAAGCCAATTTAAAATCTCCCTCGGGGCTTAAAGGTTTAAGAGAAACAATTACCCAATCGAAAACCGTTTTGGTACAATAAATTCTAAACAAATCAAGATTTATTATTTCCTTAAAATCCCAAATTTCTCAAATAACTCAAAAATCTTGCATTTTGAGAGATTACCAACATTAGTTCATTTTGTTTATAATTACATTTCTCAACCGAAAATTCTAATATTTCAATCCTAAGTAGCTTTCATCAATGTAACAAAACCCCATCTTTCCGATTTTTATTCATTTCCAAGAATGACACTTTCCAAACACCTAACATAAGATTCATACATCTCAATTTCTCCAAATACCCACACTTAAGTCTTAGTTCCATGCATATAACATGCTAGGGTTTTCTCTAAAGAAAACATTCAACACAAATCATAATCAAACCACAAGAGAGAGTCTACATCCTACCTCAAATAAGATCTTCCATCAAGAATCAAGTCCTGCGTGAGCTCCGAGTCGCCCAAGCCCAACACACATAACTTCAAAGGAGCTTCCAATGTATATCCTCGCTCTTCAACGGTCGCTCGCGTAAGGAAACGACAAGATCTTCACCCGCAATGAACATGAAAACTCTTGAGGACCCCCAAAACTAAACCCTAGCTCACTCTTAAGCTTTTAGAGAGAGATGAGAGAAGAGAATATAGTAAAACCAGCCCAAAAACCGACATTTATAACCTCTGTCCGTCACAGACCGCTCGAGCGGTCTCAGGACCTCTCAATCGGTCTCTGCTGCGACTTCACTTTTGGTCCGACATTAAACGATCATATCTCCTTTATCCGAACTCCAAATAGGGTTGTTCTTGTGCTCAAATTGAAGCCCCGGAAGTCTACTTTCCAATGGTTCAAACCTCATACCAAAATTCATTTTGTACGAAACGATATGGCCAAATTAGTGAAGGTATGTGTCTTTTCTTCACACACTTTTCACAAATTTTTGTCCAAACATCCATTAGAACCTCATATTTTTCCTCTAACATACCTTTCATGCGTATCCAAGCTCAAAATATCCCCAAGCTCAAGTTTTAATGCTTACTCCCATCAACACTTATTCATTTTTAAAATAAAACGGGTCGGGGTCCACAGTATTAGTCAACTTTGCGATAAAGGTTATAGTGTACAATTTTAGCATGACACGTGTTGTTGAAAACAAAGAAAGTAATAAAGTTTTATTTGTTGCAAAAAGATTTGAAAATATTTATAATATCGATTTTGAAAATCTAAATTCTCAAAATGCTTAATGTTTTTCTGCTGTAAATGAAATTAGTTGGTTATGGTATAAGAGGATAGGTCATGCTAGCATGGATCTCCTATCCAAACTTGTCAAGAAAGATTTGGTCAAAAGCTTGCCTAAGACTAAATTCATTGAAGAAAAAGTTTGTGATGCTTGCTAATTTGGTAAGCAGACCAAAACAAGTTTAAAAAAAATAAGAAATTTTTACAAATAGGTCAGTACAATTACTTCATCTTAATTTATTTGGTCCAATGAAACCTCAAAGCATTGGAGGAATAGTATACTATTTTGTTATAGTTGATGATTTTTCACGATATACGTGGGTGTTATTTCTTGCATCAAAAGATGAAGTATGTCATGTATTTGCCAAACTATGTAGAAAAATTCAAAATAAAAAGGGTTATTTTATTCTATACATTCGTAGTGATAGAGTAGGAGAGTTTAAAAATAAAGATGTTAAAAATTTTTGTGACCAAAATAGAATTTCTCATAATTTTTCTACACCTCGAACTCCTCAACAAAATGGGGTTGTTGAGAAAAAAAAATAGATCTTTACAAGAAATGGCACGAACAATGCTTAATGAACACAAAATTCTTAAATATTTTTGGGCCGAGGCAGTAAATACTACTTGCCATGTAATGACCCGAGTTTTTATAAGATATCATTTAAATAAAACTCTTTATGAGCTATGGAATGGTAGAATGCCCAGTATTTCTTATTTTCATGTCTTTGGTTGTAAATGTTTCATTTTAAATGATAAAGACGAATTGGGAAAATTTGAATCAAAATCTGATGAAGGAATATTTCTTGGGTATGCTACAAATAGTAAAGCTTATAGAGTAGACAATAAAAGAACTATATCATTAGTCGAGTCCATTCATATAACGATGAAGCTAATCCTTTTTCTTATAAGATTCCAGTTGATGATGATTTAGATATAAGTAAAGGAATGGAAGAAATGCAAATCAAGAAAAACAAAAGCATCGAGGTTGATGAGCAAAATGAACATAAAGACCTACCAAAAGAATGGAAGACAGAGAAGGATCACCCTATGGATCAAATCATAGGTGAACCTTCACGAGGAGTAAGTACTCAATCCTCTTTGAAAAATATTTGTGATCATCTAGCTTTCCTCTCACAAGAAGAATCTAAAAACATAAATGATGCAGTAGAAGATGAATCTTGGATAATTTCCATGCAAGAAGGTTTAAACCAATTTAAAAGAAATGAAGTTTGGTGTTTAGTTCCTAGGCCTAAAAATCATACTCTAATTGGAACTAAATGGGTATTTAGAAATAAAAAGGATGAAAATGGTATTGTTGTCTGAAACAAGGTTAGGCTAGTTGCACAAGGCTATAATTAAGAAGAAGAAATTGACTTTGAAGAAACTTATGCACCTGTAGCTAGGATGGAAGCCATTCGTATGTTATTAGCATATACATCCTATAAGAATTTTAAATTTTTTCAAATGGATGTAAAAAGTGCTTTCTTAAATAGTTTTATAAATGAGGAAGTGTATGTTGAACAACCACCTGGTTTTGAAGATTATAATTACCCAAATCACGTCTTCAAATTAACAAAAGTTTTGTACGGTTTAAAACAAGCTCCTCGAGCTTGCTATAAAAGACTAAGTATTTTTTTGTTAGAAAATAGATTTACAAGAGGAAAAATTGATACAACATTATTCATAAAATCAAATATAGAAGATATGCTTATTGTGCAAATATACTTAGACGATATTATTTTTGGTGCTACTAATGAAAATTTGTGCAAAGAATTTTCTATGTGTATGCAAAAAGAGTTCGAGAAGAGCATGTTGGGAGAGCTCACGTTCTTTCTTGGACTCCAAATCAAGCAAGGAAAGAATGGAACCTTCATCAACCAATCAAAATATGTACGTGAATTGCTTAAGCGTTTCAAAATGGAAGATGGAAAGGTTTTGGGAACTCCAATGAGTCCCTCAACTAAACTTGACAAAAACGAGCAAGGAAAACCGGTAGATACTAAGCCCTACCGAGGTATGATTGGTAGCTTACTTTATTTAAGTGCAAGTAGACCTGATATAATGTTTAGTCTATGTATGTGTGCACAATATCAAGCATGTCCTAAAGAATCACACTTAATTGCTGTAAAAAGAATCTTAAGATACTTAATTGGCACCATAGATATAGGCTTATGGTATTCTAAATTTACTTCTTTTGAAATAATTAGTTACTCTGATGCGAACATTGCTGGTTACATAATTGACTACAAAAGCACTAGTGGCACATGTCATTTCTTAGGAAATTCACTTGTTTCTTGGTTTTCAAAGAAATAAAATTTTGTAACCTTATCTACCGCTGAAGCCGATTATGTGGCTGCGGGTAGTTGTGCACAAATTTTATACATGAAACAACAACTTCATGACTTTAAATTAAAATACAATGTTGATTAAATGTGATAATACAAGTGCGATAAATATCTCTAAAAATCCAATTTTACATTCACAAACAAAACACATTGAAATAAGACATCACTTTCTTCGAGATCATATACAAAAAGGTGATATCTTCTTAGGATTTGTGAGCACTAGTGAACAATGGGCGGACATTTTTACAAAACCACTTAATGAGGATCAATTTATTACAATTAGACGAGAATTGGGCCTAATGCATGTTCGTGAGGTTGTATAATCTTAATTAAAGAAGAATTTTAAAGTAAATTGAACCGTTTCATCTCAGGCACTGCTGGAAATCAAAAACTTGAAAACACACTGGCCAGTCGACTGAACACCATTTTCCAGTCGATTGAACCATTTTTAATCAGTCCAGTCAACTGAACATACCCTCCAATCGACTGAACCTTCGGGGTTTTAAAACCTGGGGAAACCGAACAGCTTTTCTGTTATGCTTTTTATTTCCACCTCTTGGCTTCTCTCTCTTAGGGCACGAAACTACCTTTTTTTGACTTGAGAAAGGTTCTCCCTCATAGCACACTCTCCCACAACCATTCTCCTCCTCTCAATCCTACATTTCTTTCCCTAAATCTTTCCAAATGGCACCCAGGGTTAGAGGAGGCAAAGAAAAATGCATAGCACGAGAGGACCCTACCGGTGAAAATGATAAATGGTTCAACTCGAGTTGCGCCAAGGTTCTATACAAACATCATCTCCAATCTCTCGACCCTATTTTTGGTAAGATCCTAAACATGCGATTCATGGATGCTCATTTTCCTCATATTTTATGTCTTTTCTCAAAAATTGGTTGGGGGCCATACATATTCTATCAACCCAAAGGTGTCTATCCCCAAATCACTCGCCTATTTTATGCTAATCTCTATCAAGAACTTAACCTAAATCCAAATGATCATTACATTCACTTCACTACTTATCTTTATGGAAATACTTATCTATTTTCCAATAAAGACATAACAAATCTTTTTGGAATGGGTCGAGGAGACTTTATAAGCCCACAAATCTCATCTCAATCATGGATCATGGCACAAGAATTCACTCTCGAAACCTTTTTACTCATGATCATGACCGAACCTCCTCTCAATTTGCTCTCACCCCATCTTACTCACAACTCACCCTCGAGGCCAAAATTCTTTATCTAATTATCACTTATAACATTTTGCCCCATACTGGCTCTCAAACTTACATTTCATATCTTGATTGTTTTATATTGTAGTGTATCTACATGGAAAAACATCTTGACCTTCCCTCATTGATTTGCAAATAGATGCTTTTGAAAAAAAGTACCAAAAGGCATACTCTTCCATATGGAGGTTTTCTCACACCTCTTTTTGAGTCTTTTGGATTTTCCCCATCTCCTTCAAATTTTCTTCCTCTCAAAAAACTCTGACTTTCATACCGCTACCACTTTAAAGCAAATGGGTTATCATTTATAAAATGGGCAGTAGCTACCCAAAACTGATAGGCAAGCTCCTCAAGTTGTGCAAGATAGTGATGAGGAAGCCGAGGTTGCCGCCTATGCACAGGATGATGCTCCTCCACCTACTACTCCTTCAGCACTTCCACCTGCTCCTTCCACTACTGCTGATACTGCTCCTGTCACACAATCTTTTTTAAAGAAACTGGTTAAATCTTTCTCAAAGAGCTTTGATAAATAGTTTACCAAAATCAACTCTCGCCTCACTCGCATCGAGGATGCTTTAGGCATTCCTCCCTACGGCGCTTCTTCACCCAAGGATGATGGTGATGACGATGACGCCGAGGCTACCTCTAGCTCCACATCTTTTTGATAATGCCAAAAGGGGGCGAAGATTGCAAGCAAAATAATCTTAGGAGAAGAAGAAATAATGAGAGAGAGAGAGAGAGAGCAAATATTTTGGATCATGTATTATGCTACTCCTATTTTGGATCATGTATGGATCATGTATTATGCTACTCTTATTTTGGATCATGTATTATGCTACTCTTACGCTTATTAGCTCTTGGATGGGATGGGATGTATGCTATGATGTTTATCTATCTTATTATGCTTGGATAATGTTTCTCTTATGATTGTTTAGCTTATGAATATTGAATATGTTAATAATTCAATATTACAATTAGAAGACATTTTATGAAACAAGATTTCAAAAAAGTATGATTGAAATGAAATTCAATATCTTCACAATTTATGCATATTGTAAGGGGGAGTTATTCAAATCTCAATGATTATTATTTCATGCTTATTGATAGGGGAGCTTTAGTTAAGCTTTCCAACATTACTTTGTTATGTGTTTGTCATCATCAAAAAGGGAGAAATTGTTGGCCGAACAAGATTTCAAAGACTGATTTTGATGATAACAAACCTAAGTATCAAATTGTGCAAATTGAGATTGTCACGCCCCAAACTCCGGGTCATGTGAACACCCACAACAACCAAATATATAACCCAACCGAGGATACACTCTCAATATAAACCATACATGTATTGTATATAAACGCCAAACGGCTTACATTACACGGCTCTAACGCCAAAAAACATGTTACAACATACATGTAACAAAACTAGCAAAAAGGAAGACTACACTCTTCCACCTCCTCCGACACCTCCAGATCAACCTGCGTGACCGGTACCTGAAGAAAATCAAATCCCACACCGTGAGCCAAGGCTCAGCAGAAATAAATAGGAATGCAGTATAAACAAAACGTGGTAGGAAATCGAAGTGTAGTTTTAAACTCCCTTTCAAGCATGAAAAATGATTTCACATGCAAGGGAAAGCGAGGATACAAACTATATTTTGACTCACTCACAGGAGTCTTGAAAACAATTGGAAAATAGTTTTTAGATTGCGATCCACACGACTCTTAAAACAGTTTGAAAATTGGTATATCCGTCCCATAATACAGTACATGCAATCCATGATACATACAACCGGCCCTCACACGCCACAACCACAGTCCTAACACTAACATAAAGATTCGTACATAAACATTCATTCTCGGGATAAAATCCTATACTATGGGTAAAACAAAAGACCAAACCACGGGGTAAAACCGCATACTAAACCACGGGGTAAAACCGCATACTTTACCGTAATCCACGTGATAAAACCGCCGACTACGGATTATACCACGGGATAAAATCGTAAACCACTGGATAAATTCGTATACCGCAGGATAAGACTGCACACCACGGGATAAAATTGCATGTTACAGGATAAAACTGAATATTACGGGATAACACCGAACATCACGAGATAACACCGAACATACTTATGCATAACCTAATCGGGATTTAAATGCATAAAGCTACGTACTGTCACTACGTTTCACAAACCACGTCACATGCTACACACGCGACTCATATAAAACCTGCAACTCATGCAACATGCATCACATGCATCCGTTCCTCATATTCCACATAACCATGCCTATAAAACTTCTACGTTTTAAGCATGCAACCACAGTACACGTAACGATACGAAAACATGTAATCCACTTACATAATCCATGCATAATAAACCGCAGTTATAAATGCACATAACTAGTTATAAATGTACATAGCCATATATAACTTCACATCACGACGCCACTCGCCAAATAACCAGACATCCACTCACAGGGACAACCAATAATCCATAAAACCAAACCTATCCCGAAGGTCAACACCACACAAGCGCTCGAGCGCTCAACCACCGCTCGAGCGGTCCCCTACCAAAATAGCGCACTGCCACAACCCCGCTCAAGCGCATAACCACCGCTCGAGCGGTCACCCACCAACCCAACTCTCGGCCACCAGCCTGCTCAAGCGCACAACCACCGCTCAAGCGGTCAACGTTAGGAGAAAACCCAAACCAAGAAACAAAGCCAAACTCCCGCACGTAACGATGCACGAACCACCATGCACATAACCGTGTGCTAAAAACCCACTTCTAACCAGACACGTCACCCCCAAGGACGGCACCTAACAAACACCCGAGGCTACGACACGACCCCCGAAGCCACAACACGACTAACCGAACCCCAAAAAGAATCCAACAGTATTTCAGTCGACTAATCCCATAATCAATCAACCGAGTACCATGGAAAACCAATTGGAAACCAAGGACCCAACCACCAACACATCATAACCCAGATCAACACACGCCCAACACGGCCAACACGAACTCCCACACGCCGAACACGCTCCCTACGCAACCCATGATGTACACACGTGTCCAACACAAACCCAAGACAACCCAAGAAACAAGAATCTTGATAAAAAGCTCCATAAAGGATGAAAAACAACCTTTCCCATACGTTTGGCCAAAAACGGGTGAAAAATGATTTAGAAATCTTGACGTACCTTTACTCTTTTGGTCATAACTTTTCCTATAAAAAGAATTTTAATGTGAGAGAGGTTTCATTGGAAAGAAGACTTCTGGGTTTCGATTTGAGTATAAGAACGACCCAATTTCAAGTCCGGACAAGGGAGATATCATCAAAACAAAACAACTTTGCGCAGCCAGTCCGCTCGAGCGGACGTCGGGCGCTCGAGAGAGCTACCACCCGAGAAAAACCCAGATTTCCTGTTCTGGAGTGTTCAAAGCCTCAAAACTCTTAAACACTCACAAACCACCATATCAACCACAAACCTAAGCCTCCAAACACTTTCTCGACACACTTGGACATGCCAAAACCCAAAGCTACTACAAAAACCTCGAAAGAAAAACTCAAAACCCAATTCCATCCACCGAATCAACACAAAATCCCTTTTTCAAACCAAAACCTGGTTTATCAAAACATAAATCGGTTTTTCATGCATTTTTAACCAGTAAGAACACACACGATTACACATAGCACCCTTATAAGACATGAGAGTCTAGGAACCCACCTCGGTGAGTTAAAAACTCAGCGTCTCGATCCACATGCAAAATCAAACTTTACCGGAATAAAATTTCGTCCGGATGAACACATAGCCCATTGTGCCAATAGCAAGGATCCGCTATTGGATCGCCAAAAACTGAGCCCCAGGCCCCCAAAAAGTTATAGAGAAGGCAGAGAGAAAAAGGAGAAAACTTAGCTGAGAAGTTTTGAAAATATCTAACTCCAGATGTTTATAGGCCTCCAAAATATCTTTTTTAGAAATTTTTCAAAATTTGGACCGCAACGTCCCACGGCCCCGAGAACCAACCCCCATGCATATCTAACCCAGATCATGCATCAAAAGCATTAAAAACATGCTATCACATAAACACGAAACACGCGTCGAAAAACGCCAAAAAAGAAAAAGGGTCAGGGTCTCACAACTCTACCCCCTCAAAGGAATTTTGCCCCCGAAATACAACTCAAGGTCAAAGAAACAACCCCATCGATCACAATCGACATTGGCACACGAGATGGTTAGTCAGACCATTCCTAAGATATAGTCAAACAAGGTCAGACATCCTAAACAATGGCTAACTATCTCAATGACACGGGATCTACAACTCACCCCAACCTCACATCCTCACCAACCGCTGCCTCAACACAGCACACCACCCACGGGGTCCACCACCAACTCCAAACTCACGGCCACAGCCTCGACCTCGGCCTCACCCTCTCCGCGCAAACATCAGGTCTATATGAAAGAACATAAGATGCAGCTCATCGCATGAACATAAACGCTAACCACATAAGCATGCTTACACATAGCCACATAGGTTCATGCTAAATATACCCCACATACCGAGGAGAATCGACAAGAATGACGCGTCAATCTGGATAACCTACTCAGATTTCTGGCTAGAAATCACGTCAGCTAAACGCGTTTCTAACTTGGCCCCCAAGTTTGTTAATCCAAACGCGCAAAGGCAGGACTAATCAATCCCATAGTTCAACCCACATACTCACATATACACAGAATTCTCATGCTTAACATGTCAACACGTTCATGTTATCAAAGCATCTAAACACATGCAGTCAGGCACACGCAATCAACCTCACACGGCGATGCACCATCTTCCCACGGCTTTAGGTATTTGAACCCAGAGCTTGATACCAATCTGTCACGCCCAAAACTCCGAGTCACGTGAACACCCACAACATTTATACATACAACCCAGCCGAGGATACACTCTCAATATAAATCGTACATACATTGTATTTAAACGCCAAACGGCTTACATTACACGACTTCAACGCCGAAAAATATGTTACAACATACATGTAACAAAATTAGTAAAAAGGAAGACTACACACTTCCACCACCTCCGGCACCTTCAGGTCAACCTACGTGACTGGTACCTGAAGATAATCAAATCCCACACCACGAGCCAAGGCTCAACAGAAACTAGACATGCATGCAGTAGAAACAAAATGTGCAAGGAAATCGAAGTGCAGTTTTAGACTCTCTTTCAACCCTAAAAAATGATTTCACATGCAAGGGAAAGCGATGATACAAACCATGTTTTGACTCACTCACAGGAACCTTGAAAACAGTTGGAAAATAGTTTTTAGATCGTGATCCACACGACTTTTAAAATAGTTTGAAAATTGGTCTATCCGTCCCATAACGAAGTACATGCAATCCATGGTACGTACAACCGGCCCTCACATGCCACAACCACAGTCCTAACACTGAGATAAAGATCCATACATAAACATACATTTCCAGGATAAAATCGTATACTATGGGGTAAAACCAAAGACCAAACCATGGGGTAAAAACGCATACTAAACCACGGGGTAAAACTGCATACTTTACCGTAAGCCACGTGATAAAACCGCTGACCACGGATTATACCACGGGATAAAATGGAAAACCACGGGATAAATCCGTATACCGCGGGATAAGACTACACACCACGGGATAAAACCGCATGTTACAGGATAAAACTGAATATTACGGGATAACACCAAACATCACGGGATAACACCGAACATACCTATGCATAACCTAATCAGGATTTAAATGCATAAAGCCACGTACTGTCACTATGTTTCACAAATCACGTCACATGCTACACACGCGACTCACATAAAACCTATAACTCATACAACATGCATCACATGCATCCGTTCCTCATATTCCACATAACCATGCCTATAAACCTTCTGCGTTTTAAGCATGCAGCCATGGTACACGTAACGATACAAAAACATGTAATCCACTTACATAATCCATGCATAATAAACCACAGTTATAAATGAACATAACCAGTTAAAAATGCACATAGCCATATAAAACTTCACATCACGACGCCACCCGCAAAATAACCCGACATCCACTCACAGAGACAACTAACAACCCACAAAACCAAGCCTAACCCGAAGATCAACACCACACAAGCGCTTAAGCACTCAACCACCGCTCGAGCGGTCCCTTACTAACATAGCACACTGCCACAACCCCGCTCGAGCAGTTAACACTGGGAGGAAACCTAAACCAAGAAACAAAACCAAACCCCCGCACGCAACGATGCACGAACCACCACGCACACAACTGTGCGCTAAAAACCCGCATCTAACCATGCACGTCACCCCAAGGACGGCACCTAACAAACACCCGAGGCTATAACACGACCCTCGAAGCCACAACACAACCAACCGGACCACAAAAAGAATCTAATAGTATTTCAGTCGACTAATCCCATAATCAATCAATCGAGTACAGTTGAAAACCAATTGGAAAACAAGGACCCAACCACCAACACATCATAACCCATATCAACACACGCCCAACACAGCCAACACGAACCCACACACACCCAACACGGCCAACACAAACCCACGACACCCCAAGAAACAAGAAACTTGATAAAAAGATCCATCAAGGATGAAAAACAACCTTTCCCAAATGTTTGGCCAAAAACGGGTGAAAAATGGTTTGGAAATCTTGACATACCTTCACTCTTTTGGTCATAATTTTTTCTACAAAAAGAATTTTGAGGTGAGAGAGGTGTCATTGGAAAGCAGACTTTTGGGGCTTTGATTTGAGTGCAATAACGACCCAATTTTGAGTCCGAACGAGGGAGATTCATCAAAACAAAACGGCTACGCATCTAGTCCGCTCGAGCGGACGTCGGGCGCTCAAGCGAGCTACCACCCGAGAAAAACCCAGATTTCCTGTTCTTAAGTGTTCTAAGCCCCAAAACTCTTAAACACTCACAAACCACCATTGGACTAGATGCGTAGGGACGTGCTTAAACCGAAAGCTACCACAAAAACCTCGGAAGGAAAATTCAAAACCCAATTCCATCCACCGAAACAACACAAAACCCCTTTTTCAAACCAAAACCCAATTTATCAAAAATTAAATCAATTTTTATGCATTTTTAACCGGTAAGAACACACACGATTACACGTAGCACCCTTATAAGATCTGAGAGTCTAGGATCCTACCTCGGTGAGTTAAAAACTCAACGTCTCGATCCACGTACAAAATCAAACTTCATCGGAATAGAATTCCATCCGAATGAACGCGTAGCCCACTGTGGCAATAGTAAGAATCCGCTGTTGAATCGTCGAAAATCGAGCCCTAGGCCCCCAAAAAGTTATAGAGAATGCAGAGAGAAAAAGGAGAAAACTTAGCCGAGAAGTTTTGAAAATATCTTTTGAAAACATCTAACTCTAGATTTTTATAGGCCTCCAAAATATATTTTTTTGAAATTTTTCAAAATTTGCACCGCAATGTCCCATGGCCCCGGGAACCTACCCTACATGCATATCTAACCCAGATCATGGATCAAAAGCATTAAAAACATGCTATCACATAAACACGAAACGCGCGTCGAAAAACGCCGAAAAGGAAAATGGGTCAAGGTCTCACAGAGATTGTTTACAGGAAATAGATGCTTAACATAATCCAAGATACAAAGTGAAAGCCATGAAGAGAAATTTCAAATTATACTATTTGGCTACGAGTTTTTGAAGCAATGCAAAGTGAAGAATTGAAGATTACAAGTTGAAACTTGTTTGTATTATTTTTAAGGATCTATGTACATTCACTAAACTCATGGATATTTCTTTTGAAGCTCATAGGATTCCTAAAATTCTTTAAAATATTTTTTTCAAAACAAAAAGTGATCAAAATATTTTGGAAAGACAAAAATCTAGTATTTTGAATGTCCAGTCGACTAATGGTTTGCCCCCAGTCGACTGATTGAACTGGCTAAAAATGAATTTTCAGATCTAAACAGGTCAGTCGACTGACCCTTGAGGTCCAGTTGATTGAAGGCAGGTCCAGTTGACCGAACTAGTTTATCCAGTCAATTGAACAAGCTAAAATTCAAATTCTTGCTAAAAACAGCTAGTCTAATTTTGAGGCCCATAAATAGAGCCCTTGAGCTCTTGTTTTATTTATTCAAAACCTTTCAAATATTCTCTCATATACTCTTCATTCAAGCTTAAATTCTTTGAGTTTTTCATTCATATTTTGAGAGAAAAGATTTGTTAGATTTCTCTTTGAGCTTCATTGTTATATTTCATTGAGAAGTGATTTAGAGTTTTCATTGTTTGTACTCATTTGCTCATCGTAGGAGCATTCCCTTATACACTTTCTTGTCATTTCATTGTATTTGAGAAAGGCGTTTCTCCAAAGAGGCTAATCCACCTACAAGGATTGGATTGCTTGAGAATGGTACATTCTCAAGAGAGGCTACTCTGCCTAGACTAAAGAGAGAGGTTGCTCTACATATTGAAGGAGAGGTAGTAAGAAATCCTCATAACGGTTGGTTTGAGGCAAGGACCTAGGCCGTTGCGCCGAACCTTGTAAAACTCGTGGTGTCATTCTTCTTGCTTGCTCATTTCTTTTATTTACTTTATTATACTGTTGCTTGTCATTACATCATATATATTTGCACTTAAATCATTCATTTTTAAATCATTACTCGCATCCTTTAATTTTTAAATATAGAGTTTTTGAATCCTTTCAATTTGCAAGAAACATTGTCAATTAAAATATTCTTGTATTTTAATCAAGAAGCCATATTTGAAAAGTAAACTTGCAAATTAAACTTGAAATTTGTTCTTGTAATTTAAATTATTAAAACAAGAAAAGTTTGAATCTAGTTAACAAGAAGTTTTTAAAAATTCTGAAATTAAAATCTTCACTTGTATTTAAATCTTCTAACAAAAGTTTTTATTAAAACATATTTTTTTCAAACAAGAAACTATAATTAAACTATACTTGTGAATTAAAAATATCTTGTTTATAGGAGAATTGAAATTTATATTTAAAAAATTTCTAATACTTGAACAAGAAATTTTTAAATAATCCAATTCACCCCCCTCTTGGGATTACACACTTACTATCACATTTCGCATATGACTAGGGTTTTGAAATAGGGTTTGACTGGCGCACCAAGGCTTAAGGTGCCAAGCTCACTAGGGCTTGATAGACCTAAGACGCTTTCTGGACTTAGGAATACTAGGAGAATACTTCGCATATGACTAGGGTTTGAAAAATGGTTTGCTTGGTGCTCAAAGGCTTGGGGTGCCAAGTTCACTAGGGCTTTATAGACCTAAGATTCCTTTTAGACTTTGGAATACCTAGACAACGCTTCGCATTTCACTAGAATTTTAAAAAGGTTTTGCCTGGCGCAATAGGGCTTAGGGTGCCTAGCTCACTAGGGCTTGAGAGACCTAAAACGCCTTCTAGACTTAGGAATACCTTGACAATGCTTCACATATGATTAGGATTTGAAAAAGGATTGCCCGGCTCACTAGGGCTTAGGACTAGAATTTGAAAAGGAGTTTACCTGGCGCACAAGGGCTTAGACAACCTAGGGATCGTCTGACGAACCTAAGACCTAGACAACGATTCTGTTAGCCCAAGGGCTTTTTAATTTGATTTTGATGATTTTCATAATTCATTTTCTAAGAATAAATATTTTTAAATG
>JAULJZ010189532.1:1166-21171 GCA_032270985.1 Heliamphora pulchella | reverse complement strand
AATTGATTAAATAGATGTAGTCTTTTAAGTCAAATTAAGTTATTTTGGCAATATGTGACTTTTTGACTTATTTTGTTATGTATGAACTTTAATAATGATTTGTTTACTTTTGTTGACCTATAACACTATATTATTATGTATGTTACTTATTCAACAAGTATTGGATCATCGTAATGCTTAATTTAATACATTTCTTATCATTTTAAGCTAAAAAGAAAGCAAAAAATCACTTTTTAGCACACTTCCCAAGGTGATCAGCCACTAAGGAGTATTTTTGGTATTTTTGACATTATTTTGTCCTTTTCAATTTAATTTTACTTAAATCCTTGATTTAGAGTATCCATGTGTCAAAATTTTAGTTTTTAAGACATTTTGCTGTATTATGGGCAAAACGGTCATTTTATCCTATTTATGAGGACTTTTGATTTTTAATTTATTATTTCATGATATTTACTTCATTTAGAATATTATGAGATTCTCCGGGTGCTAGGGTTTTGTTGCCTTTGTTTTGGACTTTTTTAAGGTTTTTGGGCCGAATTTAGGGTTTTGAATCTCTTTCGTATTTTATGGCTTCATGGACTATCCATCACTAATACTAGGGTTCGAGCAGGGTCTTTGCACGGGTCGTTATCATTCGGGTTGTTACAACTAGGGTCTGTACCGGGTCGTTACACGTACCGCCAGAACCCAGATATCTTTTAGTCTTGAAAGGCAAAATATGATATATGTGATATATAACTAGTTCAGCCTACCCACATATATATAGGGTTACAGTAGGGACCTGGAGAGTAATTATGAATAAGACTTTTAGTGGAACACAGATACCTACCAGCGATTTCTGCAATTATGGAAAGACACAGTGGCTTCTGCAATTTTCATAAAATACTGAATTACAGTTCACACCACTAAAGAACTATAATTGCACTCTGACCCATAATCTCAAGACCTTCTTGCATTAATCTCCTGTTATTAAATACTTACCATTTTTCTCCACATTAAGATTTCTGATACCCGTCAATTAAATTTAATTACTGACAATTTAATTTAATCGGTATTTTTAAATTTCTTAAAATTCTTCCGCTTAACTTATTTGACAGCCAGATAATTAAATCCATCTGTAGGGTTTGACCCGATCAAAACTTATAAGTATCCTTAAGGGGATATCATCAATTCTGATCTTTCGGGATATGAATTCCGTCAATAATTAATATTTGTCATACAAATAATACATCTATCCAACTCACCAAGAATTTAGACCCATATAAGATCGTACCCTCTAATGAATCAAAACAACGAATATTAAATATATGTAAATCAATAACTATTTCAAGATTAAGAGGATAAGCACTACTCATAATAAATTTAGGGTGTGAATTAATTTATATAGTCAGTATAAAATTAATTACCCTAAATGTTCCGTTCAATACACGCAAAGTGTACTAGCACAGAAAGTCAGAACAATAGACGACGCTATTATCTATTCCCCGTATCCAAGACAGGCCTACTAAAATTCTGTGCTGCAGTCGTATCGATGGTATCTCCATTTTTATCTAAACTGTGAACATAAAATTTATATTATGCAAGAACCTAAAATCTGATCTTCTGTGTGTAAGCCGTACTCTACACACCATATTAAATACTATACATAATATTGGATATCCATGCATAACAAAGAAATGATATGCATATATTGTTCATAAAGATTCTCATAAAATAGAAAATTAATTTTATTAAAATAAAATTAGATACTAAAAACATGATTTTCAGTATACCAACCATAACAGGTCTCACAAATGCAATCAAAGTCACGAACGAGGTCTGAAAGTATCAGGAATATGAGCATCAGGTGTATCGGATTAACGGGTGGGAATTGAATTCGACAGAGTATCGGTATCCAGGTATTTCTCTCCTTGGTTTCTATAGAAGTGGCACCTATTTATAGGTAAGAAGGCAACACATACATCCTCTAGAATGCTGCCACTTGTCCAAAAAGGATTCAAACTCATGGCCGTGACCTTTAGTTGTACGAACAATGCCGGTCACTACATTTATGGCAATGACAGTGATAGCCGTGACTTTCAAAAGTCGCGGGTAGGTTTATTTTTCAAAAATGCGGAGGCCGTGACAAAAGAAAGTCGCGACTTGTTATAGGATCACAAAAAGGTGGCGGCCGTGAGAGTAAGGACGTGGCCTATTGTAGGGTTTTGAAAAAGATGGCGGCTGCGAGGAACATGGATGTTGCGGCCTGAAGGTTTTTGGTGGTTTCTTAGATCTTGAATCAAATTCCTGACTTTGCTTGCTTGGGAGTATCGTTGAGCATAATTTTCATGTTTTTGTCATTGGGGTGCATTCGAGACGGGTGCCTAAGATTCGACTTGGTCAAATTGGGGAGTCTACAATCATAAAATTTGATTGAAAACTTATGTGATCTAACCCAGGCCACTAGCGATGAAAGGTTGGTATTCGAAGGCTTAAAGCTTAGGACATATTTTATAGTGAGATAAAATGCGAATCTAGGAACCAAGGCTCCTTGTTAAGAACTTTAACTATGTCACGCTCAAATTGGAATTTTCTTAAAATGAAGTGTTCACCAAGATCCAGACTTGAAAGACTTCCCAAGGGTTTCCACATTGCCTTAAGCCTCATCATTAGAAAATTAAAACCCAGCTCCTACCTTCCACATTAGCAATCAATGCATGCTTCCATAGTTTGTGGATGCGAAGTTTATCACCTGAAGTTTTGTTGATCGCATCTAAACCCTCCCCAGAGAAAGGACAAATCACCACTAAAGCATCCTTGAAATGAGATTCCACCAACCTAGCTAGTAGACTCAAAATTTTTCTTTCTTTTTTTTTTTTTAATGTTTTTCCAAGAGATTTGTTCCCTTCATTGGAGGTTACCCTAGAATGGGCTTGGGTTCATTGACTTGATAATCTAGCAGTTTTATCTATTACATCATCTTGATATCCCAACAGTTTTCTTTATAAAATATTATGAAGTGCATACAATGTACCTAGAATTTTACAATAGGGAGAAGTCATGAGTTTGAAATGTATGAGTGCCAATTGATTAAGCGTCGGTTGGTTGCAGTTATTTTTTTCTTTTTCCAAAAATGTGCGAAAATCCATATGGTAAGAATTTTACAAGTTCCTTTTTCTCAAAACGAGTGAAGAATAGCCTAAAATAAGAAACCACAAGAAGTTATTTTGGGCTTTCACTAGTCCAATTTTCTTAACGAAGTTCAAAATAGGGGGATTGAGTTTACCGTGCACTTATAACCTAAAAACTAACTTTACCCTCACATCGCAACTCCATTCACAACCAATAAACTCAGTTTGGCATCATCTGGCTTCAAAAGATGACAGTCTCTAGCCATTTTTGGCTTTCAGTAGTCTATTTTTTTAAACAAAGTCCAAAATAGCGGATTGAGTTTACTGTGCAGTCATGCACTTATAACCTAAAAACTGACTTTGCTCTCTCTTATCTTCACTGTCGCAGTTCCATTTGCAGCCAATAGACTCAATAGAGCATCATCTGGCTTCAAATGATGATAGTCTCCAACCATTAATCAAGATTCCTAAGGCTCGAATGAATTTCCTCTAGGCTATTTGATCCCTAAAAAGGTATGAAATGTGGTTTTTAAAATGTTAATGAAGTTTTTGTTAATGCTTGAATAAAAATCAACATATTTGTACTATAAGTAGTTTAATATCAACCATTTTCACGACATTGTTGTTCATTCTAGGGTTTAATGTACATTTCATGGATATTATGTGCTAGATCTAGATACATTTTGGACTTTTTTCGTTGTTGTGGCATCGTTGGCCGCTTTCTCTTTGGGCGAGGACTATGTTTAGGTATCTTTTTTTTAAAACAAAAAAAAACTAAATACTAAAATATCCATACATATGAAAAATAGAGTCACCACTTGATTTTTGAGAAAAATTATAAAAACAAAACTTTAAGTCACTGGTCAAAAGTTACCATTGAAAATGGGTCTCAAGGCTATGGTACGAGATGTGGAAGATGTTAGGCACCTCTTCTTGCCTAACCATAATATTAGGCTCTACTAATCACTTTCATTTCTTATTTTAAATTCTTCAAAAGTAACAAATACCGAAAGGAGATTAGAGTGATCATTCAAAAGCAAACAAGAAAGGAAAATTTCTATCTAATTTGCTTTAAGAAGAAAAGAAACTATCTTGGGGTCACGTTGAAAATTATCAAAAGAAACTATCTAGGGGTCACGCTGAAAATTATCGTACCTGACATACCTTATTCACTGAAAAATAGAAAGAAAACAACATTCAAAACATGATTTCCATTATTGGACAAAAAAAGGCATGACCGTAGCAACTAGAGGTCGCGGCCGCCACGCAGTACATGCAAACATCCTCACCATGATTAAATGTCATGACCGCTACTATTAAGTGAAGTAAAAGTCGTTGTTGTGGAAACTGAAGGTTGCGGCTATTATATCCAAATAATCCAGAATGGTTTTTATTGTATATGGTGAGTAAGCATGCATAATATGCAAGAAATTATGATTTCAAGTTCATCGTAAACATTTTAGCATGCTTTTTGTTATGAAAACATTTTAATCGTGAAGAATCATAAAACATACTTTTCTTAGATACAAACTAGCATTTGAAACTCCATATGTAAAAATAATTTAACAAAATTAATGAAAATAGAAGCGAATCTAGTTGTAAGGTTCCTGAGGGGAGAAAATGAGCTTATTGGGCGACCTAAGAATACCTGAAGTGATCAGCTAGATCTAGATGCCTTCTCGGTCTATAGCATCGGGCCAAGAATATGATCGAACACCGGGAATACTCGAATGGCTAGGATACCTCAAACTCAGCTTGGACGACCTCAAAATATCAGGGCTATATGGGGCAAGGTATCGAAAATGTGAGACAAATTGGGCAGAGTATTGGAATGGGTGTTGCTTTTTCCAGAGAGTATCAAGGTCTCTTTCTTAGTGATTACCTCCTCCTCAAAATGGAAAAAACAAGGGCCATTTATAGATTTTTGGGCGCTAATAACACCTTGTGGCATGTTGCTATTATACAGTCTTGGGTAGAATTCAACCCTAAAATCTAGCTGTTAAGATGAGGGTGCCTTCACACTTATATATTACACATTACTTTTGTACTCAAACGATGTGGGATTTTGCTTCACAGCTGCCATGCATCAGGGATAGAAGATTCTATAAGAAGAACAAAGCCACAAATATCAAACATTGCGGTTGCAAGGAATCTTTTAGGAACGTGGTGACTGTGACATGTGGATGTCGCAGCCGTGTGTGGAATTGAAGCGCCAAAATGGCCCTAAGGATTAGATGGGGCCATTATTTGTGAGATCAAAGAATTAATATGACAGCAAGATTCAAAGGTGGCGGCCGATTAGGAGATCGAAGCACTAGCATGGCCGCAAGGTTCAAAAGTAGCGGTCATTTGGGATATCGAAGTACTAGCATGGCTGTGAATATTGGATGTCACAGCCGCAAGGATCGCTGTAGAAGTAAAATGACCATGAGGTATAAAGGTTGTGGCCGTGAGGATGATTGGGTTATGAGGTATTTTCTTAGCTTTTGAGTTGAGTTCTTGTTCTCACGATGACTTGAAAGCATTTCTTTAATGTAATCTAACACGTTTGCATCATCAGAGAAGACTCAGGTGAGCCTAAGATACAGCTTGATCGAATTAGAGTGTCTATAATTGCGTGTAGTTTTTCCATTTATAATTTGTTATTTGGTTTGATCAACTAATGAAGATACATTTTGTGCTAGATTAATAGATCTATATTTATGATTTTCTTCTTTACTATTTTTCATTTATACATTTCGTTAGTATTCTATGTAACTTTTCAAAATCAGCAGGCCATACTATTGGTTGTGTATAGTTCTGGACTTTCTTTGTTTTGTGTTGTCAACAAAAAAAGTTTGGAGCTATTCCATTTTGAGCATGGAGTATATTAGAAATAATAACAACTTGTAAGTTCAACTTGTAACAGTCATGGAACAAGAACCCAATACAGATCCATATTGTTTTTAATTTAAGAAGTACATTCGTGGGTATTTTATGAGTTTCTTTTGTAGTTCTTGTATATTTTTGGAGTAATCTTGCATCTGATTTTGACTGATATTTTTATTTTTGGTAACTTTAACAAAGATATTGATTGGAATAAAGCTATTGCTGCTCCATTTTCAAAGATCTTATTTGTTATTTGTGTTTAACTTGTGCGTTTGTTCACTTTATTTAATCTGTTACTTTGCTATGTGCTACTATCGTATGAATTGTAAGGTTAAACAATTGTTATTCTTATTTAGTTCTCCTCCGTATCATTTCACATTAGAAGTCAAGTCAAATAGATAACAATGATGATGCGAAGCATTGGCCTCCCAAAGCAAAGGAAATTTTCATTCATTTGTTTGTTGAAGAAGTGCAAAAGGACAGACTTGGATCTAGTATTGTTAGATCGACAGCCTAGCTGTCTTAATGATTAGATGTAGAAGCAAGTGGGAGAATGATATACATTGAACAAACTGACGCAAAAACACCATTGGCTAAGGATGAAATACAATGGATCCTCAAAATTCCTTGAACACCTGGACTTCGGTTGGAACCAAGATACAAACAATATCATGTTCGAGAAAGACACTTGGCAAAAGCATGTCGAAATAATCCATACTCTTAAACTAACATCAATCTTTCACATATATATTTATTATCTCATCGGACTATAAGAGCTTATAAACTTACATTATTTGAAGTAGATCAATCCTAAGCAAAATTCAAGAAGAAAGTGTATGAACATTTGAACATTTCAACTTGCTTGGCATTATGCTCAACAAATCTACTACAACAAACAAACTATACAAATGATCTAGGAACGTGAACCACCCACGACAACCTGCCAAAAGATTACCTCATGACAACCACATTTTTGTAAAACTCAATTTTAGAACCCTTTTTCCAAAGAAAAACATTTAAATCGAACGACTCAAGAAAGGAGAGTTAAACGATTTAAAAGGAGACTTCCGATGCTTCAATTTTACTGAAAATAAATTCCGGAACGGAATCCGAGCAAAATAATACTTTTTGATTAGGAAAACAGAAAAACACTACCCAGCCTAGGTGAGCCCATTCAAGCTAACTCGCCATCGCTCGAGTGGCTACTTAGCCAAGCCAAAAATAAAACTCACTGCTAGTCGGCCGCTCAAGCGGACTCCCCACCGCTCAAGCGATCCTCTACCCGAGACCAATCCAGCTAAAATCTGTTTTGAAGCCAAAAGTTCAAACCAAAACTTTGATTGAGGAAAAGAGTTTTAATATATAGAACCAGATAAAAACCAACTTTAAACTGAAGAAATATAATCAAATGGCATCCCCAAAACCTCCCTTGAAGATCCAACCACGATACCACACATCCGAAAAATACAAACTCCAACATCAAAACCAATGAACTACCTCCACTCTCATTGCACTTCATGCAATATTGTCATCGACCATACATTACATAAGTGTTGATACGAAATCTAGCTTCATTCAATATCAATTTCATACAAGAGCTATCCCAACCTTGAAAGAGTTAGATTACAAGGATTTACAAAAAGGAATGATATAGTTCAAAATGAGATTACAACATCTTATATCTCAAATTTACATAATTCAACAACCAAAAATCCAAGACTCCACATGCTAGTCCCATCAAGCCAAAGGGGCATCTCCATCACCTGAAAAGGTTTTTGTTCCAATAACGTGAGCCGAAACCCAATAAGAGTAAACTAACAAGATAAATGCATAACATGTAATTAATAATTGTACAAATAACACTGCCAAACATAGGTTTTAAATCAATTTTCCTCCAAAAATTCTAAGTATTCATACAATTCTCACGAAGGTTTAAAAGTCATAAAACCAAGTAATTTCTCAACGATTCTTATACAACCACAAATGATTTAACTATGTACCGACCTTGTCACTCCTAGGACTCGGTTGACAATTATAGACTCTCGTCCTATTGACCTAGGTCTGAGCTACACCGAGACTCACTAATCAATCACAAGTTCTATAATGTGACAACAACAAACACCCAATCTGGGCAACTGTTAGGGTTGTCTACTAAAAACCATATTTAGATTTTTGGTATTATTTTTTATTTATTAATAAAAATTATTTTTTCATTTTAATGAGAATTTTTATGAACAATGTATGCGTTTCATTATTTATTTAAAGTTATGCATGTATGTCTTTTATTCTACATAATAGTTAATCTAGTGTGTAGAATTCGACTTACATAAAAAAGACAAGATTATCAGTTCTTGTAGAATATAAGTTTTTAGTTCATAGCTTACATGGAATTGGACATACGATCAGTACGGCTATAGCGCAGAATTTTAGTAGACCTATCTTGATTACAGAGAACATATAATAGCATCGTCTACTCTTCCAACTCGCTCTGCTAGTACACTTTGTGTGTATTGAATAGGACCACGTTGGGATAATTAATTTTATACTGACTATATAAATTAATTTACACTTCAAGTTTATTATCAATGGTTATACTCTTAATCTCGAAATAATTATTATTTGCGTATATTTAATATTTGTTATTTTGATATATTAGACAGTGCGATCTTGTATGGGTCAATAATCCCAGTGAGTTGGATAACGGTATTAAGTATACAGTGGATATTAATTATTGACGGAATCCACGTCCCAAAAGATCGAGATTGATAATACCCCATTGAGGAAGTTTATAAGTTTTAACCAAGCCAAACCTTACAGGTGGATTTTATAATCCAGCAGTACAATAAGTTAAACGGAAAGGCTTAACAAATTTTTGAATAAGTCAATTAAATATAATTGTTGGTAATTTAATTTAATCGGTGAATATCTGTAATCTTAACGTGAGAAAAATAATAAGTATTTAATAACAAGAGCTTAAATAATTGGTTTTGAAAATAAGTCTGAGAGTGCAATTATAATTCTTTAGTGGAATGAATTATAATTTATATTTTTATGAAATTGCTTCTAAGTTGAGACAGGATTTTATAATTGCATTGAAAGCCCATGTCATACTTACTTCACATGTCCCTGTTGTAGCCTATTTATATGTCGTTATAACCCTGTCCACTAGATGATACATACATATAATCATTTAGAGTTTCTACATAACGTGAGAACCAGAACTAGAAGAGGTAGCTAGATAAGGTTGGGAGCACGGAGGATCTAATCCCACAAGTAGTTCATACTTTTCAACAGTTAGGAATACAGCAGAAGATCTGAACGGAGAAAAGATTGCCGATTGATTGTCATGTTGATCTTTGGATTCAAGTTCAAGAACAGAAACGTGATCAAATCAGTGGGATCGATCAGGTATAATCCCTATTCCGCCTTGTGGATGTATCAGATTTCTATTTTGGGGTTTGGGGTTCAAGTTTGTTCATCCTGTACGAATTCCGTCTGGACGGTTTCCCCGTCCATTCAGACAGAAACGACGCAGTACAATTTTTTGTTGAATGATCTTTGCCCCGCGCCACGTTTGATTCAATTGGTATGCACCATCTTAGTTTTTGGGAATCAGTTCCCTTCACCAACCACATTATTTACGGGGGCTAACCCAAAGGAACGAAACACCTATTTACGCAAAATTTTTAGACTTTCACCGAGTAGCAATATAACCCCAAATTAACCACATTGTTTCGGTATGTCTAATAAATCATTCAACAAAAATTAAATACACCCACATGTGTACAATTCAAGATTCATGGATTAATCTACAATATTTTCACATTATTAAAAAATTTCAACCCATGCTTGAAATTAAACCCCCAACCCTAAAGGTTAGCCTAAAATCAACAAAAATCCATCCTTTTATCATATTCTCATAAACTCTTATTTATTTTCAAAGATTATTTGAAAATCAATCCTTTAATCTCATAAATTTAACAAAACCCAACTCATACTTCATGAATCCAACAAAAACCCAATTCATATCTCATAAATTCAACAAAACTAGGGTTTAAAGCATGAAATCATCATTCATTGCATTCTAATTATCTAAAAATGCATTTAACTACGTAAATCAAGCACTTGAATCAAGATAGTCTAGTATTCTACCGTTTGGGTTAAAACTCGAAACTTTTAACTTCCTGCGGACACCCGAAAACACCGAAATCAAATTTCTTCCGAATAGATACGAAGCCCTCGTCAAGTAGACCAATTCTCCGTGGACTCCAAAAAGGGAGGGAAGCTAAGAGAGCTTAAAATCTCCAACAATGGAGATTTTTGGAGAGAGACAAAGATGAGAAAGAGAGAGAGAGAGAGAGAGAGTACCGGGAATAGCTTGTTGGGAAGGGTGTCTTGGGGATTGGGGTATCTTGCTTTGAAAAACAAAGTGGGTGGGGTCCACCCCCACTCACACACAAACCTAAAAATTAACTTTTTTAATCTTGTGATGTATTTTTAATTCACATACATGAACTAATAACATCAAAATTAATATTTTTAAATTCTCATTAACTCAAAATTAATATCTTAAAAATTATCAAATTTTAAAATTATCCCCGATTTAAAATTCGCAAGTCACCACGCACACCGGCGATCCACCCAAAATTCAAACGAGAGTTATCGGACCCACTGGTCCCTTATGATAATTTACATATATTTAGCAATTTATGACCAACCAAAATCAATTAATAAACACATCATACTAATTACCTTAATAAAAAGGAACCACGTATAACAACTCTTCCCCCATAAAAAGAATTTTGTCCTCGAAATTCGCTACATGATCTACGATACAAATAGATCTAGATACTTAGCTCAAATTTTGGACTCAAGCTCCCAAATGGCCTCATCAACACCATGACAAACCCACAAGACCTTGACATATGTAATAGTCCTCCTGCACAAAACTTGCTCCTTCATATCAAGAATCTTCACTGGTTGCTCCTCGTAAGAGATGTCGTCCTCCACTCGCAACTCGGCTCAATCTAGAACATGAGACGAATCTAGCTCATACTTTCGATGCATTGAAACATGGAATACGTTGTGCAAGGATGATAATTGAAGGGGCAAAGCGAGACGATATGCTACCTCTCCGATCCTTTCAAGAATTTCAAACGGTCTAATAAAATGTGGCAATAACTTCCCACTACGACCAAACCCCATCATACCTCGATGTGGTGAGACCTTTAAAAACACGTGGTCCCCCACTTCAAACACCAATGACCTCCTCATCCGATCTACATAACTCTTTTAACGGCTTTGGGCCGTCACTAAACGCTGACAAATCATGGCAATCTTTTCTGTTGTTTCACGCACCAAGTCAGGCCCCAATATGGCCGTCTCCCATACATCAGTTCAACACACGGGTAACCTACAAGGTCTACCATATAAAGCTTTAAAAGGCGCCATCTCGATACTCGATTGATAACTGTTATTATAAGCAAACTCTACCAGTAGTAGATGATTTTCCCAAGATCCACAAAAATCTAATACATAAACCCATAGCATGTCCTCTAAAATTTGAATAGTATGCTTGGACTGACAGTCCATCTGGGGTGCTGAAAAGTAAGCTCGTCCCCAATGCCAACTGAACACTCTGCCAAAAGCATGATGTAAAACATGGGTCTTGGTCAAAAATAATAAACACCGACACCCCATAAAGTCGAACTATCTCACTCACGTACAGTTTGCTAAACTTATTCACAGAATCCATCATACGCATAGGAAGGAAGTGTACAGATTTCGTCAATCTATTAACTATGACCCATATGGCATCGTATCCCCTCGGTGATCTTGGGAGTCTAGAAACGAAGTCCATTGTAACATTCTCCCACATCCATTCTAAAACTAGCAATGGCTGTAGCAAACCTTTTGGCCTCTAGTGTTCCGTCTTCACTTACTGGCAAGTAAGGCACCGCAAGACAAAGAGAGCAACATCCTTCGTCATCCCTTTCCACTAAAACTGACGGTGCAAATCATGATACATTTTTGTGCCTCTCGGATGCACTGCGAGACGAGAATGGTAGAACTCACGAAGCACATCCTCGCAACACAACTCTAGCACAAAGAGTCTCCCCGCAAACCTCAAACTCTGGTTAGGATACAGAATCCATCCTTTGGTTTTTTCGCCACTTGTAATACGATCACGTAACATAAGAGTTTCTTGATCCGACTACCGGGCATCGATAACACGAGAGATAAGCATAGGTTGTGAAACTATAGAAAATAAGGTCGTAATATCATCGGTCTTGCCGAGATGCAAACCAAACTCGCCAACCTCTCTCAATATAGCGCCGGTCAACCTTTTCTTTAACTCTTGAAATGCGAGCTCACAAGGTTTGTTCCTTACAAACTTGACCCCCTTACGTGTAAGATGAGTCATAGCGGCTAATCAAGAAAAATCTTCAACAAAGCGTCGATAGTAGCCTGCCAATCCTAAGATGCTCTGAATTTCAAACACACTCTTCGGTCATCCCAATTCATTACAATGTCAATCTTTGTAAAATCCACCGTTACTCCATCTTTCGACTTTACCTCGAACAACCAAAACTCACCAAAACTCACATTTCTCAAATTTCCCGTACAACTGGTGCTCCCATCAAAGCTACAATGCAATACATAAGTGCTCCTCATGTGCCTTCCTCAATGGCGAATAGATGAAAATGTCATCCACGAACACAACTACAAATCTGTCGAGGTAAGGGTGAAAAATCTCATTCATCAGGTCCATGAATGTCGTAGGGACGTTCATCAAACCAAAGGGTATGACCAAAAATTCATAACAACCATAACGTGTACGAAAAGTGGTCTTCGCAATATCTTCCTCTCGAATTCTCAACTGATTGATAGCCCAATCCCAAATCAATCTTTGAGAAACAGCTTGAACCGTTCAACTGGTCGAATAAATTATCAATTTTAGGCATAAAGTATTTGTTCATCATGGTCACCTTGCTCAATTCTCGATAATTAATACATAGTCAAGGACTCATCCTTCTTTTTGGAAAATAAGGCTGGAGATCCCCATGGTGATGTACTCGGGCATATAAAACCCTTATCTAGCAACTCCTGAAGCTGCACCTTTAGCTTTTGCAACTCTGCCGGTGCAAAACAGTAAGGCGACATCGAAATGGGCGTTGTTCATCGCATAAGGTCGATAGAAAATCCTACCTCTTTACGTGGTGGTAACTCGAATAGATCGTCGGGAAAGACATCGGGATAGACACAAATGATATAAGGGAGTTACCCATGAACGACAATGGCCTCATTTAATAAAAGAGTAGAGAAAAGAAAGTTAAAACTTTCTCAATTTCGCACATTGCATGATAATGGCACCAAACTGTCATCCTGATCACTCATGAAACAAAAACTATCATCTTTAGGTGCACAAACTGTTACCCTCTGTTGATCACACTCAGTATAGGCACGATTGGTAGTCAACCAATCCATCCTCACGATGATATCAAACAAGGTCATGTCAAGGATGATAAGGTCAAACTCTAAATGATAACTGGCGATCTCTAACTCACAAGATCTACAAACTCGTTTCAATGCGATATTCCCATCAATCGGAGTCTCTACACATAAGGTGTTATCTAGTGTGTCTACCTCTAGCCCCAAAGCGGATGCAAAAGCAGATGAGATAAAGGAATATGATACTCCCATATCGATAAGAACACTGACCCAAGAATTGTACAATAAGAAAGTACCTCTGATGAATGAAGTGCTAGCTAAAGCATCAGGCACAACTGGTGCCTTGGAAGAACTCAAATCAGCAAGAGCAAAAGCTAGGCCCCGTGTCCCCGTGGCCTGCCTACCATATCCCTATTCTATTAGCTGTTGTACGAATTAGGCTAAAATGGTACCCTTCGCGGCCCTATAAATATGAGATGCTAGCCGCTGATGTGGCTATCTAAAGATCTGTCATCCCGGTGCAGGCTGAGCTGATGGTGCACCTGTTGTGCCCTGAGCATTCACTCCCTGAGGGCAGTTCCGACGAAGTGTCCTGCCTGGCCGCACCCAAAACATATTGGTGGCTCTCTCCCCTAGAGCTGAACAGGTGTAGAACTTTGGGACCATCCCTTATGTGGGCAATCTGACGCACGATGTCCCGACTGCCTGCATAAAAAACAAATGATCTTCTCCGCTACGACTGTCCCGACAAAGTTATCGAGGGTACCGGTACAGAATGCTGCTGATATGATCCCGCATGGTAAGAAATTAGGGCCGAATGACCTCTGCCGCTTATTCCGACGTCCCTCACACTGCGCACTCGCCCCACCTTGCTGGGTTTTGTCTTCTCTAGCCTTTCAGGTTTCATTCAAGGTATTTTTCACGGTAATGTCTGACTCCACCAAATCTGTAAATACGCGCATCCTCAATGTTGTCACTCGATCTCTGATTGTGGGTCTCAAACCCCTCACAAACCTCCTTGCATGCAATTCATTTGTAGCTACAACTTTTTGTGCAAAACAGGACATACTAGTGAACTCCGCCTCGTACTGAATCATGTTCATCACCAATTAGATGAGAGAAAGGAACTTCTCCCGGCATAAGTCTTTAGAGGATTTAGGAAAGTATTTCTCCATAAATACCTTGGCAAAAGCTGCCCGCGTGCCCTCTACAGTGTTCCTAGTAAATTTCCACCATTCATGCGCGTTTCCCTTTAACTAAAACGTAGCAAACGCCACCCTCAAGTCATCCTTAACAATCTGCAGCATGTCGAGGATCCTAGTCACAAGCTTAAGCCATTCAGTGGCCACTTTGGGGTCAAGATCTCCGAAAAGGTAGGAGGGTCAAGACGCTGAAACTCACACATCACAATAGTCGCCCTAGCACCCTAGCTCCTCCCCAAGTGGCCTCAAATAAATGGTGCATCGTATTCATCATCTCTCGTAAGAAATCTATCTCGCCAACTAGTTCTTATGGTGTAGTGGCATCCCCAGCTTTAGAAACCGGCACATCCCCATGATCCATACCACGACCCCGACCGCGACCTCGCCCTAGTCTCGGAGGCATCACTTCTATATGAAAGAAATTACAAAACACATTAATATAAAATTCATCTTGATATTTTCTTCCCAAAGAATGTTCACATTAATCATGCTAACACTTAACATTCTAAAATCACATAAATACTTTCCACATACCGAGGTGCACCCACAAGAGTGACACGTCAATCTGAATTACCCACTTAGAATCCTTTCTAGGAATCACGTCGGTCAAACGCGTTTCTAACTTGGCCTCCAAGTTCGTTAATCCAGATGCTCAAAGGAAAGGCACGTCAATCCCGAGGTTCAACCTCCATGCCTACATACACATACATGGTATTTCATCATGCTATCATCATCAAAATATATTAACACATGCATAATAAGCACACGCAATATATCCTCACACGGTGATGCATTTACTTTCCATGGCTCCTAAGTATTCGAATCTAGAACTCTGATACCAATCTATCATGCCCCTAAAATCAAGACACGTGAACTACCCACGACAACCCGACAAAAGATTATCTCATCACAACCACCTTTTTATAAAACCCAATTTTTAGACCCTTTTTTTAAAAGAAAAACATTTAAATCAAACGATTCAAGAAAGGAGAGTTAAACGATTTAAAAGGAGATTCCTGAGGCTCCAATTTTACCAAAAAGGGCTTCTGAAACGGAACTTGAGCAAAAAGAAACTTTTTAAATAGGAAAACAAAAAAACACCATCCAACCCAATTGAGCCTGCTCGAGCGGATTCGCCACCGCTCGAGCGACTACCTGGTCGAGCCAAAAATAAAACTCACTGCTAGTGGGCCGCTCGAGCGGACCCCCCACCGTTCAAGCAGTCCCTTACCTGAGACCAACCTAGCAAAAACCTATTTTAATGCCAAAATTTAAACCAAAACTTTGATTGAGGAAAGGAGTTTTAATATATAAAACCTGATAAAAACCAACATTAAATTGAGGAAATATAATCAAATGGCATCCCCAAAACCTTCCATGAAGATACAACCACAATACCACACATCCGAAAATTACAAACTCCAACATCCAAACCAATAAACAACCTCCACTCTCATTCAAGCATGTTGTACTTCATGCAATAATGTCATCAACCATACATTACACAAGTGTTGATACAAAATCTCGCTTCATTTAATATCAATTTCATACAAGAGCTATCCCAACCTTGAAAGAGTTTGATTACAAGGATTTACAAAACGAATGATATATTTCAAAATGTGGTTACATCTTATATCTCAAATTTACATAAATCAACAACCAAAAATCCAAGACTTCACATGCTAGTCCCATATAAACCAAAATCCAAAACACATTTCTTCTTCATCATCAAGCCAAAAGGGCGTCTCCATCACCTAAAAAGGTTTTTGTTCCAACAACGTGAGCCGAAACCCAATAAGAGTAGACTAACAAGATAAATGCATGACATGCAATTAATAATTATATAAATAATACCTCCAAACATAGGTTTTAAATCGATTTTCCTTCAAAAATCCCAAGTATTCATACAATTTTCACGATGGTTTAAAAGTCATAAAATCAAGTAATTTCTCAATGATTCTTATACAACCAAAAATGACTTAACTATATACCAACCTTGTCACCCCTGGAACTCGATTGACAATTATAGACTCTCATCCTATTGACCTAAGTCCAGACTACATTGGGACTCACTAGTCAATCACAAGTTTTATAATATGCCACAACAACAAACACCCAACTTGGGCAACCACTTCATTTACGGGGACTAACCCGAAGGAATGAAGCACCTATTTGCACAAAATTTTTGAATTTTCACCGAGAAGTAATGTAAGCCCAAATTAATTACATTGTTCCGGTACGTCTAACAAATCATTCAAAGAAAATTAACTACACCTACATGTGTACAATCCAAGATTCATGGATTAATCTACAAAATCTTCACAATTTTAAAGAATTCCAACCCAAGCTTGAAATTAATCCCCCAACCCTCAAGGTTAGCTTAAAATAAATAAAAATCAATCATTTTATGATATTCTCATAAACTCTTAATTATTTTTAAAGATTATATGAAAATCAATATTTTAATCTCATAGATTCAACAAAACCCAACTCATACCTCTTGAATCCAACATAAACCCACATCATATCTCATGAATCCAACAAAAGTAGAGTTTAAAGCATGAAATCATCATTCATAGCATTTTAATTATCTAAAAATGCATTTAACTACATAAATCAAGCACTTGAATCAAGATAGTCTAGTATCCTATCATTTGGGTTAAAACCCGAAACTTTTAACTTCCCGCGGACACCAAAAAGTGCCAAAACCAAATTCCGACCGGATGGATACGAAGTTCTCGCTGAGTAAATCGATTTTCTACCCCTGTGGCGACACCAAAATCCAAGTCTAAGGGCTCCAAAAGGGAGGGAAGCCAAGAGAGCTTAAAATCTCCAGCAATGGAGAAATTTTGAGAGCTTAAAATCTCCAACAAGGATGAATGAGAGAGAGAGAGAGAGAGAGAGAGAGGCGGGAATGGCCGGTTGGGGAGGGTGTCTTGCTGCTTGGGGTACCTTGCTTTGGAAGACAAAGTGGGTGGGGTCTACCCCCACTCACACACAAACCCCAAAATCAAGCATTTTAATCTTGTGATATATTTTTAATCCATATACATGCATCAATAACATCAAAATTAATATTTTTAAATTCTCATTAACTTAAAATTAATTTCTTAAAAATTATCAAACTTTATAATTATTCCTGATTTAAAATTCGCGGGTCACCACACACACTGACATATCCACCCAAAACTCAAACGATAGTTATCGGGTTCACTGGCCCCTACCTATATGATAATCTACATATGTTTGACAATTTATGACCAACCAAAGCCAATTAATAAACACATCATATTAATTACCTTAATAAAAAGAAACCGATTCTTACATTTGTAATTATGGATAGTGGAACAAATAGGGGTTGTTGTCGCACTAGTGACCTTTCCAAAGTAACCACTCCAAAAGGAAAGTTAGATAGAAAAAATGAAAATGGCAATTGATGCTTCAACAAGTACATCTCTTACGCGAGCTGAGGAGTACAAGGATCAAAACAAAACTACTGTCGTAGAAAGTTCACGTACTGATCTCTACTCGAGTGTGGAGTGTGTATGTTGCAACCAGAAGAATGGTGTGGATCTAAATGAACCATATTATTTATCGTACTTTTGTTTGCTACTAGCCGAGATTAACCTATTGGCCTAGGTTTTAGTTGGTGTGCTAGTTGTGACTTGAACTATATAAAACTATATTAGAAGATTTGGAGGCGCCACCTATTTTTTGTTTGTTTTAGTGTATCAAGACATCATTTTAGTTGTTTTCAAAGGGAAACACTTATGTTTTGAGAAGTTTTGATAAAACTTACTAGTTTTGAAAAACTTATTAATTTAAAAAAAAAACTATTGAAGTTTGGTTTTTTAAGTGTACATATGACTTCAATTTTTGCCTTTTGAAAAGAAGGATTGGGTTTGAAGATTTACTATTATGAATTGGAAAAGTGTTAAGCACTTAATTACGCTTTTTTGATGTTTTTTTACATCTAGCCTTTTTTTTAATGAATCAACCTCATTCTTTTGACAAATATTGCACATAATTTAGACGAGATGAGATTTAAAAGAGAATTGATTGGTTATGATTGTGACCGAGCCATAAGAAGGTTGCTTACATATCAATACTAGGAATCAGGTCATAGCTAATTCATGCAAAATAAGCTTGGACAGGAGTCATTTTTGTATGATTGCCCAAATTGAGGTATTTTGGAAAAGCTTTAAAAAATGATAGTTATAATAATCTTTATCATGATCTATCTTTCTGTACTAATTTTTGAGCCAGGCCCTAGTCTTAAAGTTGTATACAAAGATGATAATTAAAAAGATACTTTAAAGGAAGAAAAAAAAAGTATTGCTAACCCTGATTAGAAGTTGAACCCCTATTGACTCAAACACTACCATGCTGTGGAGTTGGTGGATTGATGGTATGTTGACAAAACTTTGGCACGGCAATCAGAAGCGCGTCGGTTGGTCAGGAGTAGGGATTCAGCAGTTGGACAGCGTCTAGACACCTGTAGAAGAGTGTAAAATTGTGTTTATGGCGTATGGGAGTGAAAGAAATTGTGAGATTCAAAGATGGGCCTTGCTATTTATAGAATAGCTTTGCGCAACTTGAGATGTGCCAAAAAAACCCTCACGAATCTTAAGATGAGCAGGACTTCTTAGTTGATTCCTTGACGTGACCAATGTAATGTCATTAAGTACCTTAAGGATGCAAGTCTCATACATCTCGAGATACGCAAGGCACTTTTTGGCTCATTTGACTATGTTGATGTTATAAAATGGCCTTGTTAATGTAAGAAAATATGCATTTTGGTCCTCATGCATCTCAAGGTGTGCCAAAAGGCTCCTCATGCATTTTTAGATGCGCAAAAAGCCTGATTTGAATTAATAACGTCAAAAATTAGACACACATGCAAGGACAAGTTGATAAAATGTCCAATACATATGATGCAGAGGTTGTGAATTTTCCTATAGAAGGAGGGGGTGCGCCATCTTTAAAAAACTACTTAATATAAGCCATTCCATATTGAATTAGCAATAATGTCTCGTATTTGGACCATTTGATTAAGTTATGGTTGTGACATTTATCATGTATTATGGATTTGCTTGTTGCTTTCTAAACTTGGATTGTAATATCATATGATATACTCATATTGTAACATTGTACGATGTACTGATCCATTTTAAATTGTATTTCGTGTAATTTCATTTTGTTTTATGTATTTTATGTTATTTGTAACATGTGGCATATTGCATTAGCAATAATGTCTCGTATTTGGGCCATTTGATTAAGTTATGGTTGTGACATCTATCATGTATTATGGATTTGCTTGTTGCTTTCTAAACTTGGATTGTAATATCATATGATATACTCATATTGTAACAT
>JAULJZ010189513.1:0-21177 GCA_032270985.1 Heliamphora pulchella | reverse complement strand
CACAGTTTAGATGGAAATGGACATACCATCGGTACGACTGTAGCACAGAGTTTTAGTAGACCTGTCTTGGTTACAGGAAATAGATAATAGCATCGTCTATTGTTCTAACTCTCTGTCCTAGTACACTTTGTATGTATTGAACGAGACATTTTAGGTAATTAATTTTGTACTGACTTTATAAATTAATTCACACCCCAATGTTATTATGAATAGTGCTTATTCTTTTAATTCTAAAATAATTATTGATTTGCGTATATTTAATTTTTGTTATTTTGATTCATTAGAGGGTGCGATCTTATATCGGTTCATATTCCCGGTGATTTGGATAGCGGTATTATTTATATGTCAAATATTAATTATTGACGGAATCTACGTCCTGAAAGATCAGAATTGACGATACCCCCTTTAGGATGCTTATAAGTTTTGACCGAGCCAAACCCTACAGGTGGATTTCATTATTCGGCGGTCAAATAAGTTAAGCGGAAGGGCTTAAGGAATATCAAGGTGCCGATTAAATTAAATTGTCAGTAATTAAATTTAATTAGCGGGTATCAGGAATCTTAATATAGAGAGAAATGGTAAGCATTTAATAACAGAAGCTCAATACAAGAAGGTTTTGAGATTATGGGTCAGAGAGCAATTATAGTTCTTTAGTGGTGTGAACTGTAATTCAGTATTTTATGAAAATTGCAGAAACAGCTACATGTCTTTACATAATTCAGAAACCGCTCGTAGGTATCTGTGTTCTACTAGAAGTCTTACTCATAATTACTATCCAGGTCCCTATTGTAACCCTATATATATGCAGGTAGGCTGAACCATTTTATTATTATTGATATATCTTATTTTGTCTCTTAAGACTAAATATATCGGGGTTCTGCGGGTACGAGTCCTCGATAGTCCTTAGCCCATACTACGTTCGAGGATCGCATACAGGAATACAGTAGAAGATCTGATTGGAGCTTCAACTTGGAATCAAATTGTAGTTGAAGATTAGATCAACAAAAAGATATTCTTCTAAATTAACTTTGGTTGCACGGGTTTTATTTTGATCGTTCTTCGTCAAAAATTTTATCTGGAGTCTATTTTGGCGTTTGCCTGTCTAGTTAATTTTTTACTAAAAATTGTTTACAAAAACAATGATCTTGGCAGTATTGCCTCCAACACATTTCAGCTGTTTTCATCATCGCATTCGCCTAAGATTAGGCGGTGTCAAATTAGGGTGTTTACAGTATCTAACATTGAAATATATTTACAAATCTTACTAAAAATAAATCCATGCGCCGCAAAGTCGCTTAGGGATCGTGTGTTCTCCATTTTTTTTCATATGAACTGTAAAACAAACAATAAACATATTATTTCAAGCAAAAACAAGGAAGACATTAGTCCTTTTGTCCATCTAAGATCCAGTAGGTATAACCCAAGCATAAATGCTGTTCTAATTTTTTAATGAAATCACTCATGCATGGCAGTAATTATTCATTTGGTCTTATTTTGATATAATTCATGCATATCATAAAGAAATGAGCTAACAATATAAAATAGTTAGAATCCATGCTGCCTTGATTTTCGTATCAACTTTTATGTAGAACAGTTGATGTGACCGGGTTAAATGTAAAGTAAACGTGCATGGGAAGAAAGATATTGTGTGGTAGCTATAGAGAATAAGAAATATTCATATCGCATTCCATAAATCAAAAATTAAGTTAGAAAAACTTCACCAAAGATATGTAGATTTTTGTAGTTACATATTTCATTGGTTTGAAGGTTCTGATTTCAAATAGCGAGCTTGGATCACCTTCCGAGGATCGAACTGAAGCACCATTCCAACAATTTTCATCAACAGATTCACCTAAGATTAGGCGGGGTCAAATTGGGGAGTCTACACTTGCCCCTCTTTGATATAACTTGCATAGCAACGCGTGATGCGAGTTATATCAAATATCCACAGACAACAGCCATTTGACCGAGTCGTCAATCTTAGGCCACAAACACACAAGCATGCATATGATGTTGGTCGTACTCGAATTTTTATCGTGCTGTCTACGTACCCCTTTACTAGGGATCAGACCAAAACGTAGTTCCCGGGACAAAAATGCAAAGATGCAAGATAAAAACATAACATGGATGCTAACATAATGCAGATGCTAGTATAAACGACGATGAGTCTAAAGGGAGCACAAACAGGTGAGTCAAAGATGGAGTCAAGACCTAAGAACTCGGCTGGGAATTTGAATAATAAAAAGGATCGAGTTAATATTCAAGAAATTATCATAATCGAAAAAGCAATTGATCGGTCGAGTCAAGCCCACAATTTCGGGATGAAAACGGGATAAAAATAATTAAAAGTCAAGTTACGGCTTAAAATTAGATTTATTGAAAGGATAGACCACGAATTAATAGGTCGAGTTAAGATCCAAAAATTCGGAGTGAAAGTGGGATAAAAATAACTAAAAGCCAAGTGACGGCTTAAAATTAAATTTATCGGAAGGATAGACCACGAATTAATAAGTTGAGTTAAGACCCAAAAATTCAGAATGAAAGTGGGATAAAAACAACTAAATGCCGAGTTACGACTTAAAATTAAATTTAACGGAAGGATAGACCACGAATTAATAGGTCGAGTTAAGACTCAAAAATTCGGAATGAAAGCGGAATAAAAATAACTACAAGCCGAGTTACGGTTTAAAATTAAATTTATCAGAAGGATAGATCACACAAAAAATTTCTTGAAATATTTTTCGAAAAACACACACAAAATCATTTTTGAAAAGCTCTCAAAATTATTTTTAGAAGAACACACACACACACACAAAAATAAGAATTTTAAGGAAAAATAATTAAAGATTTTATGTTTTCTGAAAATTATTTTTGCTAATAAAACAAAGAGAAAATAATCTATAATAAACACACTTAATAAAATAGACACACACAAAAGAAATAAAATGCATGCAAATAATAAACAAAAACATACATTAAAAGCCCCAAACAACCCCTCTCAAAACCCCAAAACGTCATTATGACCAACAGACCTGACGTGACCTTTAGAAACCTGGCGGTCGCCAAGCCCAAATTCTCCTAACATGGTGACCGCCGGGTAAAAACCCTTCCAACATGGCAGTCGCCATGTGTCTCTTGAAGAACCTGGCGGCCACTACAAAGGAAGATGGCGACCGCCAACTCCAGGTGCGTACATGGTCCTTGAGGCGCGCAGACCAGGCTCATTCCTCACATCTTTACTCTCTCTCTAGCTCCCTGCGCTCTCAACTCTCTCCCATCTCTCTCTTGCTCTCCTCTCTTTCTTTCTAGCTCTTGTCTTTTTGCTCCTACTTTCACACGATGTTCACCTTATTATTCGTGATCCCGTTTCTTTTCATGGCGGGTCCGGGTCAGGATGATGACTTGAGGGCACGACAAGGCCCTTATGCTACTGAGAGTTCTTCCATGAGGATTCTCGGGGGTACGTCCATTAGCCTTCCTACTAGCGGGGTTACTTCTACACAGCCTTCTGCTGCGATGGACGCCCTCGTGCTCGAGGTGGAGCGTACCTCCCGCCGTGTCGCTGAGGAGGAGGCACGGACAGCTGTCAACACCCAGGCAGCTGCAGATGTTGCTGCTGAGGCAACGATGGCTAACTTCTTGGATCTTGATGCTGGAGAGGGCCACCCAGCGCCCTTTGAACCGCATACCTACGCTCTGGTTCCCCACCGCTTGCTTCCGGGTGGGATGCGGCGCTACGAGCCACCCACATACTCCATTGCTGCTGACGTTCTACTCCGGGAGCCTGATCAGCACATGTCTCGCCAACGCCCTATGGTAGGTTCCTTATCCTTACTGTTCAATTATCAAAGCGTGTTTTTATGATATATCAAATGTAAACGCATGCCTAGGATTCTCCATATGATGATAAATGATGATTTATTTTGATGATTTATTTTAATATGGATGATGATTGATGTGTGATGTTTGAAATTTGAACTTAACTTAAGTACCTTTGCTATGGAGATTAAAACAGTAGGGACACTAGGATTTGAACAAACAATGAAAAGAAATGGCAATTATTTTAGTAAAAATCACAAAATAAAAGACTTGAATTTTTTTTTTGTTTTGAGGAAAAACACAAAACTATGGAGGAATTTTTGTTTTTGTTTTTGGGGCATGAAAACTAAGGGAATAGTTTTTATCGAAATTCTTAGAAAATTACAGGCAATTTTGTCAAAATTTTCTAAAAAGTTAAGCCAAAATTTCACAAACTCTAGAATTTTAAGGGGCATTTAAAGAGAAAATCAAGAAAATTTTTCAAAAGTTCTAGAAAATTTAGGAAAAACGATCTTAGAAAAATAAGGAAAAATTTTCAAAAATTATTAGAAAATTAGAAAAATTTGTTCAAAAATCTCAGAAAAAATCGAATAAAATTATTCAAAAATTTTAGAGAATTGGGGCAATTTTTTGAAATTTTTTTGTAAAGAAAATCAAGCAAAATCCTAGACATTTGAGAAAAATTTTTAGAAAATTGAGGAAAATTTTTAGAAATGTTTAGAAAATTTTAGAAACTTTTAGAAAATTCTAGAAAATTAAGGAAAAGTTTAAAAAATCCTTGAACTTTTTTAGAAAATCCTAGAAAATTTTAGAAAATCTTAGAAATTTTTAGAAAATCTTAAATAATTAAAGAAAATTTTTTGAAAAATCTTAGAAATTTTTTAGAAAATCCTAAAAAATTAAGGCAAAAATGTTAAAAGAATTTAAAACATTAGGGCAAAAGGGGCAAAACACAGATAGCTGAGGGAATTTTTTTTCTTGTTTTTGTTTTTTTTTTGTTTTTTGTTTTTTGTTTTTTTGAAAGAAATTTGCCTGGCGTACTAGGGTTTTGGGTTTCTAGTCTTTTAGTAGGACATACAAAAACCAAACGATCATCACTTACACACAAACCTAGGATTAGGAAGATTTTCTTGGTGCACCAGGGCTTGGGATGCCTAGTCTTCTAGGGCTTGGGAGAACCGAAAGATCGTTACTTACACATGAACCTAAGGTTAGGGAGATTTGCCTGGTTTACCAGAGTTTAGGGTGCCTAGTTTTCTAGGGCTTGAAAAAATTGAAGGGTCGTCACTTACACACGAACCTAGGGTTAGGGTGCCTAGTTTTCTAGGGCTTGGAAGAAACGAAAGGTCGTCACTTACACACGAACCTAGAGTTAGGGTGCCTAGTTTTCTAGGACTTGAAAGAACCGAAGGGTAGTCACTTACACACGAACCTAGGATTTTTTGTTGCTTTTGGTTATCTACTGCATATTTCATCTGTTTAATCTGCTCTTTATATATCCTCTATTTTCCTTCTCTTTTAAGGCTGGTCATTATGTTCGTGGCTTCGGAGGTTCTGCCTCTGGAGAGGTGTTGGAGTGGTAAAATGCCCTCCCTGCCCCTAGCCGAGCTTACATTGATGCCTCCAATTTTGCTCGCTTCATACCCTTGTTGGGTAGGACGAGCAACGACCGGGTATGGTTGACGGCTCTGGTGGAACGGTGGTGGGATACCACAAGCACCTTTCATTTTACCACTTTTGAGGCCACCTTGACGCCTCTCAACTTCGCTCTCATTACCGGCATTAGGGTTGGAGGAGCTCCTATCCCTTTTGATTCGACCGTTGTGCGATCCACTGATGCATTGATGCATTTTCTTGGAGCTGTACCTGTGCAGATGGATCGGGACGGAGTCAGATACACTTGGTTCTTCGACCGTTTTGGCCATTTCCAGTGCACCGAGCCCCACCACTATGAGTGGGTTGCTCGAGGCTTTCTGATGTATATGTTCGGTACCTCCTTGTTCTCAAACAAGGAGAATACCGTTCATTTGCATTTCTTGGGCACCCTGGCTCGTCTGGACCGGGTCGCTTCATTCGACTAGGGAGGAGCTGCCCTCGCTACTCTCTACAGTTTTATGAGGACTCTCACTCGGTTCTCCCAGGAGCTCAGCATCGGGGGATACTGGAGGGTCTGGGAGGTATGATTTAGCTTCTGCACTTTTCCATTCGTTTCTATTTACCCATTATCTACTCACTGATATCTTCTCATTGCAGCTTTGAACTTATGAGTTCCTCGGGCTTCATGTCTCAGCGAACTCATCGGCGGACCCTTCAGTTATTCCCCGTGTAGCCCGGTGATCCCGAGGGCTGAAGGAGAAGAAGGCTGGGGGGAAGGACATCGACTGGTTCTGGGTGTCTCTTGACCGGCTGACCCCCGACCAGGTATCATTATTCCCTGCTTACTGTCTACTGTTTGTTCACCGCATGGTTCACTGCACTGTTTACTGCACCGTTCACTGATCGTTATGTTGCACAGCGTTTACTGCTTAACGATTAGTATATACTGCACTGTTCACTGTACTCTGCAGGTTCACAGGGATGTCTGGCAGGGAGTAGAGGATCGAGCCGGTGTAGACCTGATGCGCAGCCGGGATATCGCTTCGAGACGTATCTTGTTAGAGGGTCCATTTGGGCGAGAGTATTATCTTGGCGAGCGAGTGGTCCGCCAGTCGCTTAGCCTTAACCACTTTCGGATCCTAGTGGTCCCTCCAGCTTGTATGCGCCGGATCGATCATCTAGGTCGGGTCGATCTTCATTTAGAGCTGCTGCTGAGCTACTGGTGGCGGAGGGAGATTACATCGCTTGGGCCCGGGCCCATTTACTAGGCCCATTAGGACCCGGCCTGGCTGTGCCAGGTGGTAGGAGGAGGGGTCGAGCTCCAAAGGCTGCCGATGCCGATGCTGCTGCGACTGCTCGCATTGGAGCTAGAGCTGCTGCTGCTGCTAGAGCGACTGCTAGAGCTAGGGCTGTTGAGGTGCCCTGGACCGTATCATCCTTCATCGCTGGGTATCCTTTCAATATCCCCATCCCGGTTCCTACAGCCCCGGAGTTCCGGCCAGAGTATGCTCAGGTTTGACTTTCTTCTGACTATTTCCTTTGTCTTTCTTCTTATGTTGACTGCTTAGTTCTATATTATTTCTTAACTGGCGGATCAGGCTTGGCTGGATCGTCTCATGTTGGTGGTGAGCGGCATGCGGACCTTTATCCACCAGCAGGACGCTGCTCTGCGTGCAGCTGGGGTCCCCTTTGTCCATCTGCCAGTGAGTATTTCCCTTTTGCTCTCATCATCCTGTTCTGTACTGTACTTTATTCTTACTTTTGCTTCTCTTTTTTAGGCACCGGTAGCTGCCACTGGTGTAGTACCGCCATCGGCCCCTGCTTAGCCTCATGTTTCGATTCCAGCACGGGGGCGTGGGTCCTGTGCTTCTTCCCGAGCGTGTCCTCGAGGATCTACTTCATCTGCTCAGAGCCGATCTAGAGTCGTATCTTCCTCCTCCGGCAGTGATGATGGTGATGATTTTGACAGACTTTTTGAGGACGACAGCTCGGTGGAGGCCGATCCTTCTTCTCGTTGGGTTCCCCTGAGGCATCAGTGAGAGAGAGAGAGAGCATCCCCCTCCCTAGTTTTATTTATTTATTTTGATGGGCCTGCATGACTCAGTTTGTCACATTTTTATGCATTTACTTGATCAATGGGCCTGTGTGCCCCAATTTGCTGTTTATTAGGCCTGGGTGCCCAAATTTACATTTTTGGTACATTCTATGCATTTTTCGACCTTCGTGCCATTTATTGTTTCATACATTCACTTTGCATGACTTATCTTTTTCATTGCTCAGATTGTTATGGATGTATGATATAAATATCAATCCTTTACACAGAGTACAAAAATTACAAACTGATTCATGCCCGCCACCTTTCAACATGGCGGTTGCCATAATCCATTCTGGCGGTCGCCACATCTCACATGGCGGTCACCTGGTCAAAGAGGTGATGTCACTGTACGGTGCTTTTCCAAGTTGGCGGTCGCCCACTCAAAGGTGGCGGTCACCACATTGACTGTACTTTTTGCTGCTTTTTCGATCTCCAGCCTTTCTATACCTTATAAATACGACCCTGGAGGCCCCATTTTCTGTTATTGTGACCCAGATGGCTATCTCCCTTTCTTCATGAATTAAGGCATTCTCCCATATCGAACGCTTAAACTTTTCCCCCTTCGGTATCAACTCCTTATTTCCACTCATGGCCATAAAGATTGATGGGCATTTGCTGAAAGCAGCTGCTCAGCTGTGGGACCCGCAATCCCACATCTTCCGGCTCGGCATTGAAGAGTTATGCCTCACTGTGGAGGAGTTTGCTGCTATTTTAGATTTGGCTCCACGAAGTTCCGTTGTAGTTCCCACTTTATTTCTTTCGACTCACCAGCAGGTAATACAGCTTTGTGGCCTATCTAGGATGGAGGCCTCTCTTCTAACACAGGACGATTGTCTTGGCATACCCTGGATTATTGACAGATTTTGTCCTACTGGTGACCTTAGTGACCTTGGTTTTCAGCTGCGGTGACGCTACGCACTTTATTTCTGCCTTCTTGCCCGGTATCTCCTCATTCCCACTAATGGGAGAGTTAGCTATGCACTGGTTGACATCGCGGGTTAGATGTGGATGGGGAAAGATTTTGTGCCACTTATCTTAGCCGAGACGCTGCTGGGCTTAGATTTCGTTCATCGCGGTGAGACTACTACTTTTGCTGGCAGCCCCTTACTTCTTCAGGTAAGCCCAAAACCTTTCTTTCATCAGACTTTTGTCCTATTGCAAGGCTTTTCCCTCACTATTCTCACTTTTGCTGCAGATCTGGTTGATGAAGAAGGTAAATCTTGTACAAAAACTCCCTATTGATAGACACAATGCTGCAGCTTTCCTTTACCATCCCTACTATCAGATATGCACCACTGAGGCAGCCTGGCGATAGTATCTTTCTTCTCTAACTGGCCCTGATATCACCTGGCAGTGCCCATGGTGGCGGATCCCTGCCATGACTCTGACTACTATGGATCACCCTGGTGTTCTATTGGTCGGTCTGCGTCAGACTACTTTCTATTACCCCCATCGATTTATGCGGCAGTTCGGTCGTGGTTAGATCATCTTTCCCAGTATTTGAGGTCATCTATTCTCATTTGCGCTGCAGGCTCCATTTTTAACACTGTATCAGCATGCCTGGCCTTCTCATTCACGTATGAAAATGAAAGAGCTGTAATGTCTTGAGGTTTCTATTGAGTACAAGACATGGCTGACGCAGGATAGGGAGAAGAAGGATGAAGAAGAAGGGAAATAGACAACAAAAAGGAGAAAGACTTGAGGATTTCTGCTTTGTTTTGAAAATTTCACAACTTTCTCTTTCATTTTTTTTGTAGAGTTTGGGACTTGCATGCCCTCCTCTTTTATTCTCAAAACTTTGTAACTCCAATTAAAGTAATGAAAACTCCCACTTTATGTTTAAGATGGTTCAAATTTATCTAAAATTTTTTTTTTCAATGAATTTATTATCAAAATCCAGAAATTAATTTGCTAAGTCTTGCTCAGATTCAAAGATGGTTAAAAACGAAGAATGTGGCCGGACTTCTTAAAAGAAGCTACCTACGTATCCCAAAATGATGGAATCAGGCCATAACATAGTTCGGGCTCGGTTTGCACTCGGGTATTGACGCTCTCCTTTTTTGATTCCCTAACTTTTGCCAAGGTTGTCCTTTTGGGTTTTTGGCCTTGCGGGATACTCTAACTTTTGCCTGAGTTGCCTTTTTGGTTTTCAACTCAGTGAGCTTTTACTTTCTCTTTATTTTTACCTCAAGAATAGTACTTTTTGAGCTGATCGAGATTAACCGAACTGGAGAACACATTGCCATCTAAATCCATAATAATGACTACACCACCGGTCATGATGGTTTTGATCAGAAACGGTCCGGACCAGTTTAGCTTGAACTTGCCTCTCGGGTCGAAGATAGGAGCTCTGATTTCCTTAAGAACAAAATCTCCCTCTCTGAGATCCCGAGACTTGACCTTCTTATTGAATGCTCGGGCTATCCTCCTTTGATTACCTTGTACATGAAACAAAGCCTGTAGTCTTCTTTCATCAAATAAGAGCAACTCTTCCATTCGATTTCTCTGCCATTCTACTTTTGGAATACTAGCCTCAGCCACTACTCTTAGTGAAGGAATTTCCACCTCAATGGGAAGCACGACTTCCATCCCGTACACTAAAGAGTATGGCGTAGTTCCAGTTGAAGTTTTGATCGACGTTCTGTATCCCCAAAGTGCAAATGGTAGTTGTTTCGGTCAATCCTTGTGTGAGTTTATCGTCTTTTGCAGAATTTTCTTGATATTCTTGTTTGCTGCCTCAACTGCCCCATTGGTCTGCGTTTGATATAGTGAAGATTTGTGAACCACTATCCGGTATTCCTCGAAAAGATCTAAGACCTCTCCTTGAAAATGAGAGCCATTATCTGAGATGACCTCATGGGGAACTCCATACCGGCAAATGATGTTTTGCTTGATGAACTTAGCAACATGAGAGGCATTCAATACTGAGTAGGAGGAGGCTTATACCCACTTAGTAAAGTAACCAATGGCTACTAAGATGAACTCGTGTCCATTTGATTCCTTCGGTGTTACCTTGTCGATCACATCGATGCCCCATACTAAAAATGGCCATGGTGACGTTAGGTTATACTGCTGAGATGGGGGAACGTGCATAAGGTTCGCGTGAATCTGACACTTATGATGACACCTGCATACAAAATGTACACAGTCTGTCTCCATTGTCATCTAAAAGTATCCTTGTTGTAGGATTTTCTTGGCAAACATATTTCCACTCATGTGTGGTCCACAGACCCCCGCATGTATTTCTTTCATCAACTCTCGTCCTTCTTCAGTCTTGACGCATAGCTTATTGACCCCAGAATGCTCTCGTTTGTACAGTTGCCCACCGCAAATGACAAATTGTGCAGATAGTCTTCATATTGTCCTTTTGTCCTTTTTACTAGCAAACTTGGGATATTCTCCTTTCTCTACGAAGTTCTGAATGTCAAAGTACCATGGAAGGTCGCCAGTGCTTTCCTCAATTGTGGCAGTTGTCTCGTATGCCGACTTTCTCTTCTGTTCAATTATCAAAGGCCTCATTCGGACCTCGGGTGGTATGCCAATCATAGATGCTAGGGTGGCCAGTGCATCGGCGAACTTATTCTGCAGTCTTGGCACATGAGTGAAGACCACTGATTTAAAACACGGTATCAGCTTTTCTAGCTCTTGATGGTAGAGAATCAATGTCACATTCTTGACCTTTCATTCTTCTCTTGCTTGTGAAACTACCAGTGCTGAATCTCTGATGACTTCCAATCCAGCTAAACATGCTTCATACTCAGCCTGATTGTTGGTAACTTCAAAATTGAGCTTCAAAGACAAAGGGATGTGTGATTCGTCTGGAGTAACAAGAAAGACTCCTATTCCATATCCATATTGATTGGATGCGCCATCAAAAGATAGAATCCACTTGTCATCCCCGACTTTCATCAGCTGTTCGTCAGGAAAATGGAACTCTATGTCTTCACCTCCTTCGACTGGATGATCGGCCAGGAATTCTGCCACTGCTCTGCCCTTGACTGACTTCCGGGTGACATATTGAAGATCAAACTCTGATAATAACAGCAACCATCGGGCCAACCTCCCTGTTAGTGTCGATTTTTCAAATAAGTATTTCAACGGGTCCATCTGGGAGATGATATTCACTGTGAAAGATAGCATGTAATGTCTTAGTTTATGGGAAGCCAAAACCGAGACCCAGCATGTCTTTTATAGCGGTGTGTACCATATTTCTGACCCTGTTATCTTCTTGCTTAAGTAGTAAATAGCCTTTTCGATTCTAGCTTCACCTTCTTACGCCAGCATACATCCCATAACTGAATCAGTCACTGACAAATAGAGGATCAGTAGCCTATCAGGTTCGGGAGGAGCTAAAACAGGTGGATTTTGTAGGTACTATTGTACAGCATCAAAGGCGTCTTGGCATTTCTGATCACATTCGAATTCAACTCCTTTCTTCAATAGACGGAAGAGCGGCACACAGGTAGTTGTCAGTTTTACGATGAACTGACTGATGAATTGTATCTTACCCAGAAAGCCCCTAACTTCTCGCTCGATCTTCGGAGGAGGCATTTCTAAAATTACTTTGATCTTTGAAGGGTCCACTTCGATACCCCACTGAGTGATCATAAATTCGAGCATCTTTCTGGCAGTAACTCTGAAGGCACATTTCTGTGGATTGAGCCGCTTCTTATATTTTTTAATCTTTTCAAAGAACTTTCGCAGTGCTGTGATGTGGCAGCCCTCAGATAGGTTGCCCCTGCATTCTTCAAACCAAACGGCATCACACGATAGCAATAGGTGCCCCAAGGCGTGCTAAACGTCGTCTTTTCTCTGTCCTCGGGATCCATCAAAATCTGATTGTACCTAGAGAAGCCATCCATGAATGATAATAATGCATGCCCCGCTGTACTATCTACCAAAACGTCAATGTGTGGTAGCAAAAAATCATCTTTCGGGCTAGCTTTATTGAGATCTCAAAAATCCACGCAGATTCAGATACGTCCGTCTTTCTTTAAAATCGGCACGATGTTGGCTACCCATTTCGGATACTCAATTACCATTAGGAATCCAGCATTGATCTGTTTGGCAACCACTTCTTTAATTTTCAGAGCCCATTCCGGTTGGATCCATCTTAACTTTTGTTTGGCCGACTTGGCATCAGGGTATAAGGGGATATGGTGTCGGACAATGTCAGGATTAATTCCAGGCATATCCTCGTAAGACCATGCAAATACATCCTTGAATTCTTTTAATAAAGTTATTAATTATTTTTGTTTAACTAAGGATAAAGAAGAACCAATTATTTTTGGATACTCAATTATTTTTGTTTAATAAAGTTATTAATTATTTTTGGCATCAGGATAATTAATTATTATCCCAGCCTGCCTGGCATGGTTTGGTAGGGGATTAGTCATGACAATCGGCCTTGGAGTAGTGGGCGGCGGAGGGATCACTTTATTGTCAATGAGGTTCTGGATCTCATGGCGCAGCCTCAGACACTTATCAGTTAAATGCCAGTGGCCTTGGTGAAAGGCGTAGTATTGAGAAGCATTAAACCTTGGCGGTAAGGGATCAGGTACAGGCATGGAATCCAATGGCTTGATAAGCCCTTTCTCGACGAGTCAACTCAGGACGGTGGATAATTAATTATTCAGGGGGGTAAAGATCCTCCTTGGCCTTTGCTGTTGCTGGCCGTTATCTGACCGTTGGGTATTGTTGGATTGATGGGCGGAAGAGGATGGGTTCAGCAGGTTTACCTCGTTTGAACGAGACACGAGGTTGGTGGTTGCAGTTTGATTTTGGTTATTTGCTAGGAATGTCCTTCTTGGTTTATGGCTAGGTTTGGCTTTCTCGATATCCTCAGACTAAATAGCGTCTTCAATCTGTACTCTAGCATCAAACAACTGTTCAAAGGTAGAAAGCGACTGCGTGATAAGGTACCGCTTCAGTGGAGACTGTAGATTCTTAACCACGATCCTCACTTATTCTTTCTCAATGGGTTAGTTTGTCATCTTAGCAGCTTTACCCCTCCACCGAGTTAAGAAATTAACAAAAGACTCCTGATTCTCTTATCGAGTTGTTTTGAGCTCTCGGGTGGTGACATCCAGTTGGATATTATAGCTGTACTGACTGACAAAAGCCATGGCTATGTCCTCCCAAGTTCTAGTTTTGGCCACCTCCAAAGAAAGAAACCATCTATGTGCAGCCCCAGAGAGTGATCGGTGGAAAAGTTGAGCCTTGAGCTGATCATCAATCCCCATGAGGGAGAGAGTTCCAACGTACATCCTTAGATGAATTCAGGGGTCTCCAGTACCATCAAATTTCTCCATCTCTGGCATTTTAAACTTTTCAGGCAACTTTGCATCTGGGAACAGGCATAAACCACCTACATCCAGCATTTATTCTTCTACTCCCTTTGCCTTCCTCAGTACCTTATCCATTCGATCGATCTTATCTGCCAGCGCGGATTCCTTAGACTGGGTAGTATTCTCCTCTTCTACCACCACCGATCAGGGAACTCGAGGTGGTACAACAACTTGTGGTACATCCTATCCTTGGTTGTCATCCCAGAAGTCTTCGCCGTTCTCATTTGTGTCATCCAGCTGTCCATTCACAACGGGCATACGGGCCTGAATTGCCTGGATCTACGCCTGACATTAGTTTTGAGCTTGGGTCTGCTGTTCCACAGCTCTTTGTATTTTAGTAATAGCCCTCATCAGATCTGTCAAGTTCACTTCATTCTCTGCTATTTCAGCTGGCTGCTCAGATACCCTATAGAGTCTGCCTGTCATTGATCTTGCCCAGACACGTGCTGACTGTGATCTTCTCGGCTCAATGATCTAAACCCAAAAAAAACCAGGATCCCAAATGCAGAATAACCAGTATCAAACACTTCCTGGATGAGAATTTTGACGACAGATAGCTAGCATCCCAGATATCCAAAATAGCAAATCATAAGCAGATAATCACGGAAGCTATAACAATGCCCCTGTCAGGCTCATACTAGCAGCATAAAAGTACTCTAGCAAGAAAATAGAACTAGGCTGAGAGGATTGGTTTGACCTAGAATTCTAAGGAAAAACGGGCAGCATAACGGTAAGAAGCTAGCTCACGCGGGAATAACAAAGATCTGAAGGAAACGAGCCTAAACAAAGGCGGGGGTACAGAACTAACAACCTGAAAAAAATCCGAAAGAGAGAGAAACTACCCTAGAGGTTTCAAAATGAAACACGGGCATAACCCCAAGAAGAAAACTATGACGTGGAAACCAAACATGGTGAAAGCAAAGCCCGGGTAAGAACCCGAAGGCCAAAAGCTAACCTAATCAAAGGATAAGAGAAAACCCGAGCCGAACCCAAAAAAGGAACTAGCTTAAACCCAAATAAACATTCCTAACAATACGCAATCAAAACATACAATTAAGAAAACACATAATCCTACTAGGGTTAGCAATACCTAATGGGGGGTTCTAGGCTACTATATGTAAGAGGCCGAGTTTGGTCAATCGAATAGGATATCTTCTGAATAGAGCCGGGTATATACCTCCCATGCTTGGAGTGGTGCAGGACATGGTCAAACAGTATGCCCGAATTCTTTCACTGCACCTATGAAAGCGTGCAGTCAGCAAGGCTTGCCCGTCTTCCCAAAAATCCCCAAAATGGATGAACGTTCAGGGCATCGGGTTGACCAGACATGGGGGTTATAGAACAATGCACGTGCATGCAATAATGCAAATGAGAAAGACATATTAAGAACCAATGACGTTTTCAAGTCTAGCCCTCTTATTTGATTTTATAAACCAGTCCCTAGCGGAGTCGCCAGAAAATACTGTGGCACTGCGATTTTTTGGGTTTTGAAAATGTTTTAAAAATAAAAAAATTCAAAGATGTTTGAAAAATGTTTTAACATCTTAAAATCCAAATTTTAAAAACTCTTTTTTGTTGAAAATAAAGTCGCCACTTAGTTTTTGAGAAAAACTAAGAAATACAAAAATGGTTATTGAACTTTAAAACGTTTAACCAGAGAAAGAGGGTTAGGGGGTTAAGGTACGAATCGGAAAAAGTGTTAGGCACCCCGTTCGCCCAACCGTAAGGTTGGCCTCTACTAATCATCATTGGTTCTTTAACATGATTTCTCAAATGCATGCAAATAAAAATAGTGGAGGCGAAGAAGGAACATTCAAAATCAAATATGAAAAATACATAAGATATGTACATAAAATGCCAAATAAAATAAGTCAAGAAATAAAATCCTAAGTCTTACGGCATGCAATTTCAAACTAAAGGATACATGGAGCACACCCGCATGCAATTTCCCTCAAAAAATAACCCAAACTATTATGGTATGCATAAAACAATAAAAACATGCTAGAAGTTGTCAAAACTACCTAAATATGAATTGTTGCTAAATAAGCTAAACTACTTTAGACACAAAATGTTTTAAAGAAAGTAACCAAAATATGCATGTTATCAAAATAAACTAGATTGGCATTAACATGAAAAAGAAATGCTAAATGTAAAATAGAAGACGTATAAAAGAGAAAATTCTACATAGAAAAAAAGCTTACTTAACAAGGAGATTTAAAAGAAGGGTTTTATAACAAAAGATAGTTTAAAGATTTAAAGGAAAAGAAAAACTTTACAAAAATTATGCTAAAATAAAAAGGTTAGAAAATGTTATTAAGATACAGAAAAAGAAAACCTAACTATTTAAGTGGCTATGTGTTAGATTGGGCCGAGCTGCGAGTTGATAAGGATGTTTCTTATGAGAAGCGTTCAGTGATGATTCTAGACACGAAGGAGCAAGTGCTGAGGGGCAGAACAATTGCTTATGTCAAAGTCCTAAGGCTTCATCACGGGGTTGGAGAAGCAACGTGGGAGCTTGAGTTTGGGATGCGTGCTAGATACCCGGAGCTGTTTACCTCGTGACCTTGTAGCAAATTTTGGAGGCGAAATTCCTTAAGGAGGGGAGAGTTGTGAGACGTGTTTCTTTTTTTGAGTTATATGTATGTATTCGACGTGTTTATTTGTGTTTATATATGTTTTAATGCATGTTTGAGTTTAAATATCCATGCTGGGTTGGTTCCCAGGGTTGTTGGGAGTTACGGTTAGAATTTCAAAAATTCAAAAAAAAAATATTTTGGAGGCCTATAAATATCTGGAGTTAGATATTTTCAAAAAGATATTTTCAAAACATACTCCCTAAGTTTTCTCCTTTTTCTATATGCCTTCTCTCTAACTTCTCGGGGGCTCAGGGCTTGATTTTTGACGGTCCAATAGCCAATCCTTATTGTTGGCATCGTGGTCTTCACATCCATCTGGACATAATTTTATTTTGACGAAGCTCAATTTTACACGTGGATTGAGACGTCGAGTTTTCAACTTACCGAGATAGGATCCTAGATTGTTAAATTGTTAAAGGATGTTACGTGTAATCTTACGCATATCTACCGTTTAAAAATGCATGAAAATTGATTTATGTTTAAATCAGATTTTTGGTTTAAAAACTATTTTTCATCGTTTGGTGGATGGATGTGTGTTTTGAGAGTTTTCTTTCGAGGTTTTGGTGTGGGGTTTGAACGTGTGAGTGTCCGAGGGTGTTATATAGATGTTTGGAGGCTTGATTTGAGATTTGGAAGCAAAAATCGTGGCTTAAAATCATTTTTCTGAGTTGCCCAGTCGACTGGACCGTGGTGGTCAGTCAACTGGAGCTTGATTTGGGCTTCCCAGTCGACTGGACCAGGAGGGTCAGTCGACTGGATTTCTTTTATTTTTTGTGCCCAGTCGACTGGACCAGTAGGTCAGTCGACTGAATTTCTTCGGTTGGGCTTTTCTTGTTTCCCAGCTAGTTTCCAGCCGACTGGGTGAGTGAGACCAGTCGACTGAAGTGTTGGGTGTGTGGTTTGGGTGGTTTAGTGATCCCTTTGGGGTGTATGGTTGGGTTCATTTTGGGAAAAAGGTTCGGTTTTTGTGAAAAACGTGTTTTATTGAAGGTTTGGAGCTAGCTTGTGAGGTGGAGTCTCAACTTCTAAAACGTTTTGATGAAAATATGTTTTTTACATGTTTTGTTTGATCTCTATGGTTGATGGATTGGATCTCGTTTTATACATGTGTTGTATAAATTATTTTGTGGATGTTTTTGAAATGTTTTCCTCAAATGTACTGTGACAGTGGGTGTGTTGAGTTGGGCTTCCATTGCTCCACGGTGAAAGTCCGGGAACATGCGCAGAGTAGGTCCCTACGTGCCTTCGGGTTAATCCCTGTAAACGAGGTTGGTGGGTGCTTAGTGCCCGCGGATTGTGAACCGGTAAACTAAGTGGTTACTGAGTGCTTAGGGCCCTCGGGTTGTGAACCCATAAACTAAGTTGGTTGCCTCCGTGAATGGCGTTGCTTACATTGTCGTGACTCCGTATAGAACTTGTCATTACCGAGCAAGCCTTAAGTGGTGACTTGGGTAATGGACAGGAGTTTATAGTTGTTACCTTTATCTGTGTGGCAGAGTCGGTACATAGGATTACATTTTATCTCTTTCTCCTCGATTTTGTGACCCTAGTGGAGAATATTGCATTTTTACTGCTTTCCCTTAACTGTGGCATGATATCTGTCAGGATGATATGTATAGTTTCAAGGATGGAAAACTGATGGTTTTTTAGAGAAAAACCTTTTAGCTCCTGTAGTTGAGTTTATGTGCTTATGATTTCATAACCTACTTTACAGCTTTTTGTAGTCTGTTTCTATTGGGCTCCGGCTCACGGTGTGGCATTTTGCTATAAAACCATTTTCAGGTAAGCATGTGGAGTTGACCTAGATGCAGTGGTGATGGAAGACTTGCTATTATTTTTTCTATTTTTATGACATGTAGTTTACATGTGATGCCTGTTTCAAAAGGTGAGTTTTGTACGCCTTGAGACAATATACTTATTCATGTATGAGAATGCATGTTTACTGTTTATGAGAGCTGAACTTTAGGAATCTTTTATCTAAATGTTGTATATTTTTGAGTTGAGGGTTTTTCAACTGCAAATCTTATTTTCATAAACGGTGTTTGGTAGGCTTTCACGTGACCCTGGAGTTTTGGGTTTGACAAGTTGGTATCAAAGCTCTGGGTTCGAATACCTAAGAGCCATGGGAATGAGGGTACATCACCTTTGGGAGGATGTGCGTGTGCTTGATTGCCTATGTTTTAGCGCTTTGTTAACATGCGCATGATAGCTTGTTCAGCATGATAGTGTGTATACGTGGGTATAGAGGTTGGACCTTAGGATTGATTAGTCTTGCTTTTGGGCATTTGGATTAACAAACTTGGGAGCCATGTTAGAGACGCGTTTCGATATGGGATTTTGAAACGTAGGTTATCTGGGGTGACAAGTCTTTCTTGTTGGTTCTCCTCAGTTTGGGAGATGTGATGACATGATCTTAAGTGGCTATGTGTTAGCATACTTATGTGTATTATGTCTTTTAGGTTAGAAATCACATGTTGTATGGATGCTTATCCTGTTATATTACTTTCGTATAGAGTTATGTCCACGCAGGGAGGACGAGGTCGAGGTCGTGGCCGTGGTTCTCGCCGAAGGGACGTTCCAGTCCTAGATGTTGGGGATGCTAATGCACCCTACAGACCTGTTGACAAGGGAGATTTGTTGCGTGAGATGGTCGGCTCCATCCTATAACTGGCTGAGGCCACTAGAGGAAGGGAGAGCGTGCTTGAGCTGAGGGCGACGGTGGCGATACGTGAGTTTCGCCGTTTGGACCCTCCTACCTTTTCTGGGGATACCAACCCCACGGTTGCCATTGAATGGTTGGAGTTGGTTACCAGGATCTTGGACACGCTTCAGATAGAGGAGGATGGTTTGAGGGTTACTTTTGCTGCCTTCCAGTTGAGAGGGAGTGCTCACATGTGGTGGAAGGTTTCCAAGACTACAGTTGGGGGCACATGGGAGGCATTCACCAAGGTATTTCTAGAGAAATACTTCCCAACAACATTGAGGGATCGCTACAAAGAGGACTTCCTTTTTTTGATGCAGGGGACGATGACTATGATTGAGTACGAGGCTGAGTTTACTAGCCTATCTCGATTTGCATAGGAGATCGTGCCTACAGATGAGTTCCGTGCGAAGAGGTTTGAGAGGAGTTTGAGACTCGCTATCTGAGATAGAGTGGCGGCATTCAGGATGCAGGTCTTTATAGAGTTGGTGGAAACCGCCATGAAGGTGGAAGACACTCTAAATGAGACACGAAGAGACAGAGACAGTAGAGGTCTGCAAGATGGCGGATGTGCACATTTCCAAGGACGCAGGGACAAGCGTTGACGGACATCTGGTCTGAGTTCTCATCTGGTGGGGTCGTATCTGCCGCAGTCTTCTGCATCCACGCCTCCCGTATCTTCAACGGGGAGGTCAGATCAGAGAGAGCCCGTTTATTTTAGATGCAGACGACCAGGGCATCGTGCAACAGAGTGCCGTAGTCCAGTGCCAGTTCAGGCGCAGTCGCAGTCACAGGCACAAGGGAGGGGACTAGTGGTATGTTTTAAGTGCGGCCAGTCTGAGCACATCCGTATAGACTATCCCAGAGGAGGGAGTACAAGGAGTATAGCTGGAGTACCTACTACTCCATCCGCCCAGGGACGCCAGCTATCTAGATTTGCAGAAGGGGGCGCCTCGGTACAGTCGGGCAAACAGTCGATAGTTCAGAGCCACAGTGGACAAGCCAGAGCATATGTTCTTGCAGATCCCAGTTTGTCCAGAGCACCGATCGTGCCCGATGCTGCTGCTACCACCTCCATGATCAGAGGTACTCTTCTAGTCTATAGATCATGGACTAGTGTTCATATCGACGTGGGAGCATCACATTCATTTATATCATCTGCTTTTGCATCTTCTTTAGGTTTGAAACCAGATTTGTTGGGTAGTGTTTTGAGCGTGGAGACCCCAGTCAGTAGGAGTGTGATGTTGAGTCTTATTTGTAGATCCTGCGTGTTGGAGGTTGCCGGTCATTGTTTAAGTTTGACTTTATCATTCTAGACATGACCACGTTTGTTGTCATCCTAGGGATGGATTGGCTGACCACCTATCGTGCCTTTATTGATTGCGATCGACGAAGGGTAATGATTTGTACACTGGTGGGAGATTTCTTTCGCTTTGTGGGTGACCAGGATGAGGGTTTGGTATCTATGCCCAGTATTGCACGGAACCAGGGAAACCTGGGTTCCCTCTTTATAGCTCTCAAGTTGAATGAGGGAGTTGGGGTTCGAGGAGAGTTACCTCCGGTGGTTTGCGACTATCCAGATGTCTTTGCTGACGATCTGTTCGAGTTGTCACCGAACTGGGAGGTAGAGTTCTCTATTGAGTTGGTTCCAGGAACTGTTCCCATATCCATGCCGTCTTGCCGTTTTGCACCAACTGAGTTGCGTGAACTCAAGGTAAAACTACAGGAGTTACTGGATAGGGGGTTTGTGAGCCCGAGTACTTTGCTGTGGGGAGCTCCTACTCTTTTTGCCAAGAAGAAGGATAGATCCTTGTGATTGTGTATTGACTACCGGAAGCTGAATCTGTTAGGGATGTATATTGAAAAGCCTTGCTTTTTAGATTTTTTTTTTTATTCTTGATCCCTAGCATATTAATGAGAAACATTTGAGATATTTTTGCATTCGTGGTTTCATATTTATATTTGTGATGAATGAATGCATAG
>JAULJZ010189502.1:0-21178 GCA_032270985.1 Heliamphora pulchella | reverse complement strand
ATTCATGCATAACAAAGAAATGATATGCATACATTGCTCATAAAAATTCTCATAAAATGAAAAATTAATTTTATTAAGAATAAAATTAAATACTAAAAATATGGTTTTCAGTATACCAACCCTTACATACCTTTGGCAGAATTTGCATACAACAACAGTTATCAGTCCAGTATTGGGATGGCACCGTATGAAGCTTTATATGGTGGACCATGTAGGTCGCCCATATGTTGGACAAATGTGGGAGAGACCACAGTCTTAGGACCCGACATGGTACGGAAAACGACAGAGAAGATTACAGTGATTCGCCAGCATTTAATGACAACACAGAGCCGTCAGAAGATTTATGCAAATCAGAGGAGGCGACCTTTAGTGTTCACAGTTGGAGATCACGTGTTTCTAAAGGTCTCGCCACGTAGAGGTTTGATGAGTTTCGGTCGTAGCGGAAAACTATCACCACGTTTCATTGGACCATTTGAGATCCTCCACAGGGTTGGAGAGGTTGCATATCGTTTGGCTTTGAAGCCTCAGTTAGCTTCTATGCACAACGTGTTCCACGTTTCTATGCTTCGAATATACGAGCCTGACCCTTTACATGTGTTAGAATGGGCTGAGCTGCAGGTTGATGAGGATGCCACTTATGAGGAGCGTCTAGTGAAAATTCTTAATACAAAGGAGCAGGTGTTACGGGGCAGAACAATTGCTTATATTAAGGTCCTATGGCTTCATCATGGGATTGAGGAAGCGACTTGGGAGCTTGAGTCTGGGATGCGTGCTAGATACCCAAACCTGTTTACCTCGTAACCTTGTAGCGAATTTCGGGAGTGAAATTTCTTAAGGGGGGAGAGTTGTGAGACCCGGACCCGTCTTCTTTTGAGATATTTATATACGAGTGACGTGCTTCTTACAGTATATGTATCTCTGTGGTGTTTGGTTTATATTTCTAGTCGTAAAACAGCATGTGTAGATGTGTTTTACGCTTTTCTAGGGTTTCGTTTTAGGCCCGTTGGATCTCGACCTTTAAAATTTAGTTTTTTCACCCAGCATTGACTGCTCGAGTGGTGGGAGTGCGCTCGAGCGGGGTAGTGGCAGAGCGTGGCTCGGAGTGGGGTCTTCTCGAGCGGTGCTTAGGCGCTTGAGCGGTGGTGTGGCCAAGTGTATGTCAGCAAGGGGTCTGCTCGAGCGGTGCTTGGGCGCTCGAGCGGTGGGTCCTAGGCGTAAAAATCTATAAAACCTATAAATATCTTTTCAAGCCTATCTTCTTCTCTACACCTTTTCTCTACCTTCTCTTTAGCTTTTGGGAGGCCTGGGGCTTAGTTTTTTGCGGTCGAATAGCAGATCCTTACTGTCGGCGACGTAGGCTTCGTATCCATCCAGAAGGATTCTCGTTCCGACGAGGTTGGATTTTGAGGCGTTGAGCTTTTAGCTATTTGAGGTAGGATCCTAGACTTTACTACTGTATAAAGGTGATATATGCGATTATATATTTTTACCAGGTAAGAAATACATTAAATGTGGTTTTTTTCATGTCTAAACCTTGGTTTTGGGTAAAAGTGAGTTTTACGCCTTTTCTTGGTTTTATACATGATCTGGATATGTTAATATCTGTGGTTTTCAAAAGGAGGTTTGAAAACGAGGCGTTTTTTGTGAAAAACATGCTTTTGGAGGTTTGGAGCTAACATTTGGGGTTGAGTCTCAGCTTTGTTGGAAATCTGTTGTTACATGCTTATAGATCTCAGTGTGGATGGATTGGATCACTTTCATACATGCGATGTAAAACTGCTTTGTGGGTTTTTAAATGTTTTCCTAAGATGTATCGTGACAGTAGGTATGTGGATGTGGGCTTACATTGCTCCTCGACGGAAGTCCAAAAATGTGCACAACGTAGATGCTCTGTACCTTCAGGTTAATCCTCGTAAATTGAGTCGGTTGCCTCCGTGAATGGCATTGTGTGGGTGCTTTAGACCCTCGGATTTTGGGTTTGTAAATTAAGAAGTAGGTGCTTTGTACCTTCGGGCTAGTCCCGTAAATTAAGCCAATTGCCTCCATTAATGGCGTCGTTGTCGTAACTCCGTATAGAACTTGTCATTACCGAGCAGGCCTTAAGTGGTGACTAGGGTAATAGGCAGGAGTCTATAGTTGTTACCTTTGTCTGTGGCAGAGTCGGTACATAGGATTACATTTTATCTCTTTCTCCTCGGCTGTGTGACCCGAGTGGAGAATACTGCATTTTACTGCTTTCCCTTAACTGTGGCATGATATATGTGAGGATGATATGCATGGTTTTAAGGTTGGAAAACGAGGGATTTTATGAGGTAAAACCTTTTTGAGGCTTGTGTTGGCCTGATGAAAAACTTGTGGTTTTTTAGAGAAAAACCATTTTAACTCCTGTGGTTGAGTCTGCATGCTTATGATTGCATAGTCTGCTTTACAACTTTACTGTCTTTTTCTATTAGGTTTTGGCTTATGGGGTGAGATTTTGCTGTAAAAATATTTTCAGGTGATCATATGGAGTTGACCTAGATGCTCGTGGTGATGGAGAGCTTGCTATAGTTTTCCTGTTTTGAACATGTACTTATACATGTGATACCTGTTTCAAAAGGCTAGTTTTGTACGCCTTGAGGCGATATATTTATTCATGTATAAGATTACATGTTTAATATTTATGACAGCTGAACTGTGGGAATTTTCATCCAAATGTTGTCATATCTTGAATTGATAGTTTTCCAACTACAAATCTTATTTTCTAAAATGTTATTTGGTGGGCTTTCGCGTGACCCTAGTGTTTGGAGCGTGACAGCATCACTCTTCCTCAACTTTTTGAGGAAGAGGTATATGTCGATGAGATGCAATCCTATTAGTTAGTGAAAGTTGTGCTAAAATCAGATGGGGCTAAGTGAGCTAACTTTTGGGCTGCTTGAGAACAACGCGTGGAGTACATTAGAGAAGACATCTGGGAAGAGGTCGACAATATGTGGGCTATTGAGGATGATGAGAAAGGAAGAGGAAGAGCAGTAATCGGCGAGTTAGATGATTTGTGGGCATTTGAAAGCCCTCTGTGCAAAGACAAAGTAAAACAAATCGAATGTACAATACCGAGATTGTGGGATCCTGAGGATGATGTGGAACATCTAACCAGGAGTGGACGGCATTTCAATCCGACTTAGTTTGAAAAAGGGCAGTCAAGCGGGAAAGAGAAAGAGAAAGAACAAGAAGAAGTGGATGACGTTGTGCTGAAGCAGCTTAAAAAGACACAGGCTATTGTTAGCATTTGAGGCTTATTGATGGCCTCACATAAACATAGGCAAGCTGTGCTGATGGTTCTAAACAAAGCCAGTGTTTCGATAGACGCAACCCTAGAGCAACTTGTTGGGCTCATTCTGCTGGCTATAAAGCTAAAAGTTATCTTTTTTTCTAGTAAGGATCTACCAACGGAAGGAAAGAATCGTAACAATTTCCTGCACATAACCGTTAAATGCCTGGAAAAGTGGGTCTCGGTGACTCTTATTGATAATGGGTCTGCATAAAATATTTGTCCGCTTAGAAGAGCAGTTTTCTTGGGACTAAAGCCGGAACATTTCACACCTAGTAATCAAGGAGTTTAGGCCTATGATAACATGAGGAGAGAAGTGCTGGGCTTGGTATCATTCGCGTTATCGGTAGGGCCTCTAGAGACATCAGTTGAGTTCCACGTACTAGATGTACCGGCTTCTTTTAACCTGTTGCTAGGAAGGCCTTGGCTGCATGACCCAAACATCCAACCAGTACCATCAACTCTTCACCAAAAGTTGAAACTGAAAAAGAATGGGGCAGTTCTGACTATCCATGGAGAAGACAGCATCCAACCCCCAAGAGGAGAAGGCTCGACTCTCTTAGAGGTTTAGCATGGCGAAGGGGATGTGTCACTAAGTGGCTTCTGATTCGACGAAGCTAAGGCTGTGCAAATGCTATTAAATGAAGAAGAGATGTACATCAACCTGAGAGCAATTACAATGATGAGACAAATATCCTACTTTCCGGGCATGGGGCTAGGACGTAAGCATCAAGAAATTCCCAAACCTGTCCAGGTATTGCTGGCTTCTTGCCGTTTCGATCTTGGATACAAACCGATAGGAGAAGATTTGAAAGGGCCTAAAAGGGGACGGAAGGCCAACTATTTAGGAACACTCAATGGGTATTTTGTCAAAGAAGGATAAGACTTCCCGTACTGTGGCTTCCCAGAGCCATGGATGGACGAAGAAACCAACTAGAAGTTGCCAGGACTAGAGATCTTCTTTGGCCATCAATTATCCAACACAGAAGAAGAGGAAACAGTGAAACGGGAAGAGGAAGGAAAGAAGATCGAAGAGGAAGATTGGGCAGACAAGCTTGATGGAATTGACATGGGTGTGTTGTTCAATGAAAAGATGGGACAGCTGCACGTAACTGGCCCAGACTGTTTCATGATGGGCTTCAGTGCACCAACCGACTGCACTGAGCTCATCGTCGATGCGGCTACGAAGGAAGTGAAAAACTAGACCTTAGAGTCTTGTGATGTGCACGATGTCTGTCCTGAGTCTAAGTTAGAGTCAGAGTCTGCGGTTGAGGGCACGTCTATTTGTGCACCTCCCCCTATTTATGCTTTTGAGTTTGTAATTCCATCTTCCTTCAATGAAATGAACAAAATTTCCGATTACTCCGCTTTGTTATCTATTTCATACGCTTTCCGATGATTTTGAATCCGACGAGGATATCCCCGAAGAAATAAAACTTTTAATAAAAAGAGAAAAAAAAGTACGCGTCCAACCAATAATTGAAGAAACTTTGTCAATAAATCTGGTTAATGAAACTAACCCACAAAATGTACAAATCGGTTTTTCTTTATCCTAGTTGAATGCGAAGAATTAATAACTTTATTAAAAGAATTCGAAAATGTATTTGCATGGTCTTACGAGGATATGCTCAAAATTGATCCCGACATTGTTCGACACCATATCCCCTTATACCCTTATGCTAAACCAGTCAAACAAAAATTATGATGGATTCAGCCAAAATGGGCTCTGAAGATTAAAGAAGAAGTTACCAAACAGATCAACGCTGGATTCTTCATAGTAACCGAATATCAAAAATGGGTGGCTAATATTGTCCCAGTGCTGAAGAAAGACGGACGCATCTGGGTCTGCGTGGATTTTTGGGATCTCAACAAGACTAGCCCGAAAGACGATTTTTTGCTATCGCACATCGCCGTTTTGGTAGACAGTACAACAGGACATGCCTTGCTATCATTCATGGATGGCTTCTCCAGGTAGAACCAGATTCTGATGGATCCTGAGGACAGAGAAAAGACGACATTCACCACACCTTGGGGCACCTATTGTTATCGTGTGATGCCATTTGGTCTGAAGAATGCAGGGGCAACCTATGAGAGGGCTGCCACTCTTTACTGCATGACATGATACATAAGGAGGTCGAGGTGTATGTGGATGATATGATAGTCAAGTCCAAGGATCGGGATGGCCACATTGTAGCGCTGCGAAAATTCTTTGAGAGGATTCAGAAATACAAGATGCTGCTCAACACACAGAAATGTGCTTTCGGGGTTACCGTCGAAAAGATGCTTGGGTTTATGATCACTCAACGAGGCATTGAAGTCGATCCTTCAAAGATCAAAGCAATTTTAGAAATGCCTCCTCTGAAGACCGAGCGAGAAGTCAGGGGCTTTCTGGGTAAGATACAGTTCATCAGTCGATTCATCGCAAAACTGACAACTACCTGCGAGCCACTCTTCCGTCTGCTAAAGAAAGGAGTTAAGTTTGAATGGGATCAGAAACGCCAAGATGCCTTTGATGCCGTACAATAGTACCTACAAAATTTACCTGTTCTAGCTCCTTTCGAACTTGATAGACCACTAATCCTCTACTTGCTAGTGATTGACTCAGCTATGGGATGCATGCTGGCGCAAGAAAGTGAAACTGAAATCAAAAATGTGGTTTACTACTTAAGCAAGAAGATGATAGGGTCAAAAATACGATACACACCATTGGAAAAGACATGCTGGGCTTGGGCCTCTCGAAAATCGAGGCATTACATGCTGTCTTTTACGGTGAATATCATCTCCCGAATGGAACCGTTAAAGTACCTGTTTGAAAAGCCAACACTAACAGGGAGGTTGGCTCGATGATTGCTGTTGTTATCAGAATTCGATCTCAGATATGTCACCCGAAAGTCAGTCAAGTGTAGAGCAATGACAAAATTCCTAGCCGACCAACCAGTTGAGGGGGTGAGGACACAGAGTTCCAGTTTCCTAACGAACAGCTGATGAAAGTCGGGAATGACAAGTGGACTATATATTTTGATGGCGCATCCAATCGATATGGCTATTGAATAGAAGTCCTTCTTGTCACTCCTGACGAATCACACGTCCCTTTGTCTTTGAAGCTCAATTTTGAAGTTACCAATAATTAGGCTGAGTATGAAGCATGTTTAGCCGGATTGGAGGCAGCCTTAGAATTAGGGGCAAAGAAGAGGACAATGGAAAGTCAGGGACTTAACCTTGATTCTCTATCATTAAGAGCTAGAGAAACTGATGTCGTGCTTCGAATCAGTGATCTTTGCCCATGTGCCAAGATTGCAAAACAAGTTTGCTGACGCACTGGCCACCCTAGCATCCATGATTGACATACCCTCCGGAATCAGAATGAGGCCCTGATAATTGAATAGAGAAGAAAGCCGAGATACGAGACAACGGGAAAAGCACTGACGACCTTCTATGGTATTTTGATATCCAGAACTTCGTGGAGAAAGGAGAATATCCCAAGTTCGCCAGAAAAAAGGACAAGAGAGCAATACGACGATTATCCACATAGTTTGACATTTGCGGGGGAAGATTATACAAACGAGGGCATTCTGGGGTCAATAAGCTATGTGTTAGCACTGAAGAAGGCTAAGAACTAATGAAAGGAATACAAGTAGGAGTCGGTGGGTCACACATGAGTGGAAACATGTTAACTAAGAAGATCCTACGACAAAAATATTTTTGGATGACAATGAAGACAGACTGTATACAGTTCATGCGGAGATGTCATAAGTGTCAAATTCATGAAAACCTTATGCACATTCCCCATCTCAGCTGTATAACCTGACGTCGCCATGGCCATTCTTAGTATGGAGCATTGATGTGATCGGCAAAATAACACCGAATGCATCAAATGGGTACGAGTTCATCTTAGTGGCCATTGACTATTTTACCAAGTAGGTAGAACCGGCTTCCTACTCAGTATTGAAAGCCTCTCATGTTGCCAAGTTCATCAAGCAAAACATCATTTGTCAGTACGGGGTCCCCCATGAGGTCATCTCGGATAATGGCTCACAGTTCCAAGGAAAAGTCTTGGATCTTTTCGAAGAATACCAAATAGTAGCCCACAAGTCCTCACCATATCGACCGCAAACCAATGGAGCAGTTGAGGAAGGAAATAGGAACATCAAGAAAATCCTAACAAAGATGATCAACTCACACAAGGATTGGCTAGAACATCTACCATTTGCACTCTGGGGATATAGGACGTCGATCAGAATTTCAACAGGGACTACGCCATACTCTTTAGTGTACAGAATGGAAGTCGTGCTTCCCATTGAGGTGAAAATCCCTTCGCTAAGAGTGGTGGGTGAGGCCAGTGTTTCAGAAGCAGAATGGCAGAGGAACCGAATGGAAGAGTTGCTCTTGTTTGATGAAAGAAGACTGCAGGCTCTGTTTCATGTATAAGGATACCAAAGGTGGATAGCTCGAGCGTTTAATAAAAAGGTTAAGACTCGAGATCTCAGAGAGGGAGATTTGGTTCTTAAGGAAATTAGAGCTCCTATCTTTGACCCGAGAGGCAAGTTCAAGCCAGGGCCGTTTCTCATCAAAACCATCATGACCGGTGGTGCAGCCATTATTATGAATTTGGATGGCAATGTGTTCTCCACTCCAGTTAATCTCGATCAGCTCAAAAAGTACTATCCTTGAGGTAAAAATAAAGAAAAGATGAAAGCTCGTTGATTTGAAAATTAAAAAGGCAACTCAGGCAAAAGTAGAGCAGCTCGCAAGGCCGAAAACCTGAAATGGCGACCTTGGCAAAGGTTAGGGCATCACAAAAGGAGAGCATCAATACCCGAGAGTAAATCGAGCCCGAACTATGTTATGGCCTGATTCCATCTTTTTGGGATACGTAGGCAGCTTCTTTTAAGAAGTCTGGTGACATTCTTTATTTTTTAACCACTTTTGAATCTGAGTAAGACCAATACAAATTTATTTTTAGATTTTGATAATAAAGTCATTTAATTGCAAAAATTAAAAAACTTTGGATAATTTTGAACCTTCTTTTCATTACCATAGCTTTGAGTTACAAAGTTTCGAAAATAAAGGGAGGGCGCACAAGTCCCAGACTCTACAAACAAAAAGAAAAGTTATGAAATCTTCAAAACAAAGCAGGAGGCCTCAAATCCTCCTCCTTTTTGTTGCTTTTTTTCCTTCTTCTTTGTTTTTCTTCTCCTTATCATGCATCAGCCATGTCTTGTATTCGGTAGAAAGATCAGGACATTGCAACTCCTGCATCTCCATACGTGAACGAGATAACCAGGCATCCTAATACAATGTTAGAAATGGGGCCCGTAGTGCAAATGAAAACAAACGACCTCGGATACTGGGAAGGATGATCTAACTACGACTGCACTACCGCATGATCCGATAGGGATAATAGAAAATAGTCTGACGTTGACCAATGAGCAGAACACCAGGGTGATCCATAGTAGTCAGAGTCAAGGCAGGGATCCGCCACCAAGGGCACTACCAAGTAATAACTGGGCCAGTCAGAGAAGAAAGGTACTATTGCCAGGATGCCTTAGTGTTGCATATCTGATAGTAGGGGCGATAAAGGAAAGCTGCGGCATTGTGTCTATCAGTAGGTGGTTTCTGTACAAGATTTACCTTCTCCATCAGCCAGATCTGCAGCGAATGTTAGATCAGTAAGAGAAAGGCCTTGTAGTGTGACAGAAAGTTTGATGAAGAGAATGGTTTGAGCATACCGGAAGAAGCAAGGGGCAGCCAGCAAAAGTAATAGTCTCACCACGATGAACAGCATCAAGGCCCAGCAGTATCTCAGCTAAGACAAGTGGTACAAAGTCCTTCCCCATCCACACCTGACTAGTGATATCAACCAGTGCACAACTAACTCGCCCGTCAGGAGGGATGAGAAGATACTTGGCAAGAAGACAGAAGCAAAGAGCATAATGACGCTGCAGTTGAAAGTCAAGGTCGCTAAGGTTGCCTGCAGGACAGAACCACTCAATGAGCCATGAAATGTCAAGGCAGTCACCTGATGTCAGAAAAGAAGCTTTCATCCTAGACTGACCGCAGAGTTGCATCACCTGTTGACGATCCAAAAGGGAGAAAGTGGGAACAACAACGGAGCTCTGTAGAGTCAAGTCTAAAATAGCAGCAAACTCCTCCATAGTATGGCATAGTTCTTCGAGGCCAAATCGAAAGACATGGGACTGCGGATCCCATAGTTGAGCAAAAGCTTCCAAAAAAGGTTCGTCAGCCTTTATGGCCATGAGAGAAAATAAGAAGTAGATACCAAAAGGGGCAAAGTTCAAATGCTCGATGTGGGAGAATGCCTCAATCCATGAAGAAAGGGAACTAGCCATCTGAATAAGAATAACAAAAAATTGGACCTCCAGGGTTGTATTTATAAGGTATAGAAAGGCTGGAGATCAAACAAGCAGTAAAAAGTACAATCAATGTGGCGACCGTAACCTTGGAGTGGGCGACTGCCAACTTGAAAGGAAACTATATAGTGACATCACCCCTTTGACCAGGCGACCGCCATATTGATATGGCGACCGTCATGTTGGATTATGGCGACCGCCATGTGCAAACATGGTGGGTGTGTATCAGTTTGCAGTTTCTGTGACTTGTGTAAATTTTGACTTTTTTTATCATGCATCAATGACAGTTTAAGCAGTAAGTACAAAATAAGCCATACAAGCAGATGAATTTAAGGCAGTAAATGGCACGAAAGCCCTAAAAATGCATAGAATGTAACAAACTGTAAACTGGGGTACCTAGGCCCAATAAACAGCAAACTGGGGCACACAGGCCCATGGATCAAGTAAATGTATAAGAATGTATCAAACTGAGGCATGCAGGCCTATCAAAATAAATGTATCAAAATAAATGAAACTAGGGGGGAGCTCTCTCTCTCATTGAAGCCTCGAGCGGACCCGACAGGAAGAAGGATCGGCCTCGTCCAAGCTGACATCCTCGAAGAGCCTCTCGATGTCGTCGCTACCATCACCGTCGCTGCCGGAGGAAGAAGATACAGCTCTATAACGACTCCTAGCAGAAGAGACGGATCCTCTAGAGCAAGCTCAAGAAGATGCATGGGAACCACGACCTTGAGCTAGGGCTAGGACTGGAGCAGAAGGCCTAACTGGAGCTTGTGGTGGTACTATGCCAGTAGCTGGAACTAGATGCTGTCAAAAGAGAAGTAAGACTCAGAACAGAATAATAACAAAATGTGCAGAAAACTGAAAAGTCCATGCAAAGATACTCACAATGGCCACTGGCGTGAAAGTAATGCTAGCTGCTCGCATCGAGGCATCCATCTGCCAGACCAGTGCCCTCAGGCCGGTGACCATTAGCATCGTACGGTTTAGCCAAGCCTAATCGATCTGCAAAGAGTAAAAGAGAGCAGTTCAAGAAAACTAGAAAAGTAAAAAAGGTAAGTAACTAGGAAAGGTAAAAGACAAACTTGGCCGAAGTCAGCCCTGAACTTCGACGCTGGCGAAACAAGGACTGGCAGAGGAAAGAGGAAGCTGTACGCTACGGTATGGACGTCCTATGGGATCTCTAGGCCCCTCATCCCGCCAGCAGCATCACCAGCAGCAGCTGCAGCTCCGGCAACACCGGCCTCAGTAGCCTCTGGTGCTTGCCCTCTCCTCCTTCCACCAGGGGCAATCGGGCCAGGACCTAGTGGTCCCAGCAGATGTGCCCGGGCCCAGGTTGTGTAGTCCCCCTTCGACACCAATAGCTCTAAGGCGTGGGTCCGCACCATCTCTAGGAGGAGGTCAACGCGACCTAGAAGATCGGTCCAGCGCATGCGTACTGGAGGAACCACCAGTATCTGAAAGTGATCAAGGCCAAGCACTGGCGGACCACTCGCTCCCCAAGATAATACTCCCAACCAAATGGATCCTTCAATAGGATCTGCCTCGAGGTGAGGTCCCGACTGCACATTAGATCTGCACCAGCCCAATCCTCTAACCCTCTCTAAACATCCCAATGGACCTGCAACAGCTCAAAGTATAGTGCAATGTGAAGAATAGTAAGCACTACAATATGATGAACAGAATACAGTGATTAATGTGTAGAATAAAGTACAGTGCTGTGCAGTGCAGTGCAGTGAACAGTATAATGCAGAGAGTAATGAACAATGCAGTAAGCAGAAAATAATGATACCTGGTCAAGGGTCAGCCGGTCCAAAGACACCAGGAATCAATCGATGTCCTTTCCCCCAGCCTTCTTCCCCTTCAGCCCTCGGGACCACCAGGCTGCACAGGGAATGACTGAAGGGTCTGCCAAGGAGTTCGTCGGGACATGAAACCCGAAGAACTCATAAGTCCATAGCTGCAAAGAGAAGACATCAGCAAATGGATATTGGATGACAGATAAAAAAAATGAATGAAAAAAGTACATAAACTAAATCATACCTCCCAGACCCTCCAGTACCCCCTATGCTGAGCTCCTAGGGGAACCGAGTCAAGGTCCTCATAAAGCCATACAGGGTAGCGAGAGCAGCTCCACCCCAGTCGTAAGTAGCAACCCGATCAAGAGAAGCGAGTGCACCCAAGTAATGTAAATGAACGGTGTTCTCCTTCTTCGAGTTCGAGAACAAGGAGGTACCGAACATATACATCAGAAAGCCCCGGGTGACCCACTTGAAATGGCGAGGCTCAAAACAGTGAAAGTAGCAAAAACCCTTGAAGAACCATATATATCTGACGCGATCTCTGTGCATCTGTGTAGGAACAGCTCCAAGCAAATACATCAACACGTCAGAAGAGTGGGCGACAGACGAGTCGAATGGGATGGGGGCGCCTCCGACCCGAATACCGGTGATCAGTGAAAAGTTTAGAGGCGTTAGAGTAGAATCGAAAGTGGTGAGGTGGAAGGTGTTGGTGGTATCCCACCACTTCTCGTCCAAGGCTGTTAGCGAGACACGGTCATTGCTCGTCCTACCCAACATGAGGGGTATAAATCAATCAAAGTTGGAGGCATCAATGATAACCCAACTGGGAACAGGGAGTGCATCATTCCACTCCAACACCTCCCCAAAGGCAGAACCTCTGAAGCTTCTGATGTAATGGCCAGCTTGAAAAGAAAAGACAAGCAGAAAATATATATAAGAGCAGACTAAGTAAGTGATGTACAAAGCTATGCTGAAAGCAATAGAAACTCTAGGTTCATGTGTGTGTGACGACCCTTCGATTCTTTCAAGCCCTAGAAGACTAGGCACCATAAGCCCTGGTGAGCCAGGTAAATTTCTTCAATCCCTAGAAGACTAGGCACCCTAAGCCCTGGTGAGCTAGAAAAATCATTCAAGCCCTAAAAAATTAGGCACCCAAAGCCCTGGTGAGCCAAAAAAATCTTTCAAGGCTTAGAAGACTAGGCAACCTAACCCCTGGTGAGCTAGAAAAATCTTTCACATCCTAGTAGAAGACTAAGAACCCTAAGCCCAAGTGCGCCAGGCAAACCTTGCACGTCCTAGTAGAAAACTAGGAACCCTAAGCCCTGGTGAGCTAGGCAAATCTCTCAAGCCCTGAAAGATTAGGCACCATAAGCCCTGGTGAGCCAGGCAAATTTCTCAAGCACTAGAAGACTAGGCACCCTAAGCCCTGATACGGCAGGCAAATCTTGCACGTCCTAGTAGAAAACTAGGAACCCTAAGCCCTGGTGCGTCAGGTAAATCTCCCTAACCCTAGGTTCGTATGTGTGTGACGATCCTCTAATTTTTGCACGTTCTAGTAGAAGACTAGGAACCCTAAGTCCTGGTGCGCCAGGCAAACCTCTATCATTTTGTGTTTATCTTTTTTCCAAAAATCAAAAATAAATAAAATCTCTTTGTGTTTTGCCTCTTTTACCCTAATTCTCTAGCATTTTGAAAAATTTTCTTAAATTTTCTACATATTTTTGAAAAGTTTTGAAAATTCTCCCTAATTTTCTGAGAATTTGACTTAATTTTCTAAGATTGTTGAGAATTTGCCCTAACTTTCTTTTAATTGTTAAAGATTTTCTAGGATTTTTTTAAAAAAAATTCTCATTTTTTTTTACGATTTTTCAAAATGTTTCCTAAATCTTCTAAGAATTTTCAATATTTTTCCTAATTTTCTAGGATTTTTCCAAAATTTTCTAAGATTTTTTAAAAGTTTTCCTCATTTTCTAAATTTTCGAAAAATGCCCCTTAAATTTCTAGTTTTTGTGATTTTTGAAAAATTTGTCCTAGATTTTAAAATTTTCAACAAAAATTTTCTCTAAAATTTTTAGAATTTCTGAAAATATTCACCCCTTTTGATGTTTAGCCCTAAAAATAAAATAAACAAAAAACCAACCCCTTAGTTTTTATGTTTTTTCTAAAAATAAAAAAAAAATTCAAGCCATTTATTTTGTGATTTTCGCTAAAATAATCGTCCTTTTAATTGTTTGAATCTGAAACCCTAAGCCCTAATGTCCCAACTGTTTTAATCTCCATTGCACAAGTACCTAAGTTAAGATTTTCAATACAAATCTTACAGCAATCATCATCAATCATCATCAGATGTCATCATTTCATCATCATCATATCAAATCACATCATCATATCATATGGGGGATCCTAGGCATGCATGCGTCTACGTTTGATATATCATAAAAACATGCTTTGACAATTGAACAAGTAAGTTTGGGAACTTACCGATGGGCGCTGGCGAGAGATGTGCTGGTCCGGCTCTCGAAGAAGTACGTCAGCAATGATGGAGTCCGTGGGCGGCCCGTAGCGTCGCAACGCACCCGGAAGCAAGTTTTTATGATACGGCGCTGGGTTGTCCTCCCCAGCGTAGGGATCAAGAAAATCAACCATCTCGGCCTCAGCAGCAGTATCTGCAGCTACCTGTGCCTCGACAGCGGCCCGTGCCTCTTCCTTAGTGACACGGCGGGAGGCGCGCTCCTCCTCAAGCACGAGAGCATCCATCGCCCCATGACGGAGCTCTCGCTCGCGGACGAGCCTCAAATAGCTCCCGCAATGTCCTCGAGATGTTCATGCCCTGCCATAACAAGAAAAGCAGAGGGGAAAGCTCAAAAACTAAAAGAAGTGAGGAAGCTAAGGGAAGTTTGAGAGAGCTTGGGAGAGCAAGGGAGGTTAGAGAGAGAGTGAGATGTGAAGAATGACCCACACCCGCGTGCCTTAAAGGACCGGATGTGCACCTGAAGTTGGCGGTCACCACTTCCAAAATAAGTGACCGCCATGTTTATGAAACGACACATGGCGACCTCCAGGTTTTGAACAGTCACATCAGGTCTGTTGGTCATCATGACATTTTAGGGGTTTTTAGGGGCTGTTTGGGGTTTCTTTTTATTGTGTATATGTTATTTTATTTTTTATTTTCTTTTAGTGTGTTTATTTTTATTTGAGTGTTTATTTTGTGTGATTATTTTCTTTTTGTGCGTATTAATTTCGTGAGTGTTATTTTCAAAAAAAAAATTTGTTAGCAAAAATGATTTCCAAAAATGTATATATATAATTTCTCTTTAAAATAATAATAATAATAATAATAATTTTTCTTATTTTGTGTGTGTTTTTCTTGAGGTCTTTTCAAAAATAATTTTAAAACCTTGGGTGTTTTCCAAAATAAAATTCAAGAGAATTTTTGTGTGGTTTTCTTTCTGATAAATTTAATTTTAAGCCGTGACTTGATTTTTAAGTATTTTTATCCCGTGCTTCGTCCCGAATTTTTAGGTTTTGACTCGACCTATTAATTCGTAGTCTCTCATTTCGATAAATTTAATTTTAAGCCGTGACTTGATTTTTAATTATTTTTATCCCGTGTTTCGTCCCGAATTTTTAGGTCTTGACTCGACCTATTAATTCGTGATCTCTCCTTCTGATAAATTTAATTTTAAACCGTGATTTGATTTTTAATTTTCTTTATCCTGCTTCCACCCCGAATTTTTAGATCTTGACTCGATTTATTAATTTGTGGTACTCTCCGATAAGGATGGTTTCAAAGTCTTGACCCGAGTTTTTAGTTATTCTTATCCCACTATTGTTTCGAATTGTTAGGTCTTGACTCGACCGATCAGTTTGTTGTTGCCTTCCCGGTTAAAATAATTTCTAGGATCTTGACTCGATCCTTTTTGATCCCCAACCGAGTTCTTAGATCTTGACTCGATCTTTGACTTGTTTGTATTCTCTTGAGATCTTGACTCGATCTTGAGGAGTTGTTCGATCATACCAGTGTCTGCATCACAGTAGCATCCGTTCATGTTAGTATTCGTATTATGTCTCTTATCATGCATCCTTGCAATTTGCCCCGTAAACTACGTTTTGGTCTAATTCCTAGCAAAATGGTAAGTAGGCAGCTCGATGGAAATTCGAGTTCGACTAAAATCATATGTATGCTTGTGTGTTTGTGGCCTAAGATTGACGGCTCGGTCAAATACTATTGTCTCTGGATCTTTGATATAACTCGCATCACGCGTTGCTATGCAAATTATATCAAAGAGGGGCAACTGTAGACACCCTAATTTGACCCATTCTAATTTTAAAAGAATCCAATGATGAAAATAGTTGGAATGGTGCCTCAATATGATCCTCGAAAAATAATTCAAGCTCAGTATTTGAACCCAAAGCCTTCAAAACAAATGAAATTATGTTGAACCACCAATAACTTGCTATGCAAGTTATTCCATTGTGGAGACCGCCATGTTTGTGAGACCTTGTACCGTTTCATTTTTTATATATATTCAGGTTTAACGTGTTTCTTTTATCACATGAAATCATCTACAAATGGTTTATGCTTTGGTGTTGTAGAAGAGAATGTATAAATGTGTTATATGCTTTTCGGGGTTTGGTAGAGGCTTGTTTGGCTTATGTTTGGACCAAAAACTCTGTTTTACGTCAAAAAACACACTGTCCAGCAGTTCGGTCGACTAGAGGGCTTGGCCCAGTGGACTAGACCGAAAATTTTGAGTTCGATCGACTGGACAGTACCTTTTTGGCGTTTCTATAAATAGCCCAATGGTTGAGATATTTGTTTTAAACCTTTCTTAGAAGCTAATTTTCCCGTTTCTCTGCCTTCTCTCTGGTTTTTGAGGGATCGGGGCTTGATTTTTTGTTCATTTCTTTGTGGATCCTTGCTATCGGGGACGTGGGCTTCGCACCCATCCAGACAGATTCTTGTTTCGACGAGGTTCAATTTTTGAGACTTTGAGTTTTGACTCGTTGAGGTAATATTCTAGACCCTACTGCTGTATAAGATGTTATATGTAATTATACGTATTTTTACCGAATAGAAAATACATCAATGTCATATTTATGTTTAAACCTTATTTTACGAGTAAAAAACATGTTTTTTGCTTTTCTTGATTTATTACATCGTGTGGCTTGTGAACGTATGGTTTTCAAAGGTGGGTTTGAAAACGGTGATTTTTTATGAAAATCTCAACATTTGGTGTTTTGGAGGTTTTGAGCCAACCTTTGGGGTTGAGTCTCATTTTTGAAACGTTTTGTTGAAAACGGGAAAAAATATTTTGAAATATTTTTGTTTGATTTCATTGTTGATGGATGGATCTATATACATATTTCATGTATTTTGTGAAAATATTTTCGTAGTTGAACTACGGGACAGTTTTTGAAATGATTCTCTAGATGTACCAGAATAGCGGATATTTTGCACGAGTTGCCCTCGGTGGAAGTCCAAAAACGTGCGCAGAGAAAGTACCTTTGTCCTTCGAGGTAGTTCCCGTAAAGAAGGTGGTAGGTGCTTTTATCCTTCGATTTTAGGGATTGGGTAAGGGGTAAGAGTCTATAGTTGTTACCTCTCTCCCCTTGTGACAGAGTCGGTACATAGGATTCATTATCTTTTCCTCGGTGTGTGACCCGAGTGGAAAAATAACGTTTTGGTTTTTATTTTACCTTGACTATGAAACGTTACTTTTGTATTGTGTAAATGCTTACTTTTGTGGATGGAAAACCATTTGGAGGCTTTGGGAGTCTGATAGGAAAATTTGGGATTTTATGTTGTAAAATATTTTTAGCTGTGGTTGAGTTAGCTCCCCCTATATAATTGCATATCATGCTTTACAGCTTTATAGTCTATTTCTATTGGATTTCGGCTCACGGTGTGGGATTTTGTTGTAAAACCATTTTCAGGCTTGGAGGTTGATGATCATGAGGAGTAGATCTAGTGATGCCTGTGGTGGCAGAAGACTTTTCTAGTTTTTCTTTTTGTATGGCTGCTTGAAGGCATGTTTTGTACGCCTCAGGGCGATATATTTATCCTTGATGAATCTGATAATTACTGCTTATGACAGACGCATGTTGGGTATTCTTCTTATTTCAATAGGTGCATTTAAATGTATGAAAACTTATTTTCGTTAAACTGGTGTTTGGTGAATTTTTACGTGACCCTGGATTTTGGGGTGTGACAAATTGGTATCAGAGCTCTAGGTTCGAATACCTAAAAGCCATGGGAAGAGGGTTTATCACCTGATGAGGTTGATTACAGATGCTTGCTTGCATGTGTATAAACATTTTTATAACATGCTGTTAGCCTTTTTAGCATGACCGTTTGTGTATATATGGGTATGGAGATTGAATCTCAGGATTAATGAGTCTTGCTTTAGGGCGTTTGGAATAACAGGTTTGGAAGCCAAGTTCGATATGAAGGAATCTGAATAGGTTATCCAAATGGACGACGTGTTTTCTAGCAAGAAATTTGAATAGGTTACCCAAATGGACGAGTCCGTCTTGTTGGTTCTCCTCAATATGTGAGACGTGTTTACATAACCTTAAGTGGCTACGTGTTAACATGCTTATATGTGTTTTGTGTTTATGTTAGTAATAACATGCTGTAGGAAAGCTTATCCTGTTATCTTGCTTTATATAGAATTAGGTCCACGCGGGGAGGACTAGGACGGGGTCGTGGCCGAGGTCGTGTTTATGTTCAAGTTTCGAAGGAGGGAGACGTTCATGCCCCACAGGAAAAAGTGGACGGTGCTGACGTTATGCAGGAGATGCTTGTCACTATGAGAGCTATGGCTGAGACATCTAGGGCTGGAGTGAGGGCTCCTGAGCCATGTGCCTCTGTGGCTATGAGAAAATTTTGGCGGTTGGATCCTCTAACCTTTTCTGGGGAGCCGGACCCTAGGGTTGCTACCGAGTGGTTGTAAGTGACCACGGCTATCTTTGACACTCTGGATATCGAGGAGGATGCCCTGCGGGTGAAGTTAGCGGCGTTCCAACTGCAGAAAGATGCTAGGGAGTGGTGGAAGTTCACCAAGACCATTGTGGATGACACGTGGGTCGCTTTCATGAGAGTCTTCTTGGAGAAGTATTCCTTGAGATCTTCAAGGGATACATACCGAGAGGAATTCCTCTCCCTTGTTCAGGGGAACCATTCTGTGGTCCAATATGAGGCCAAGTTCGCAAATCTATAGCGGTTTGCAGCTGAGATGGTATCTACGGAGGAGTTGCGCACTAAGAAGTTTGAGAGCGGCCTTCGACCTGCCATTAAGGACAGGATTGCAGCTCTGGGTTTGGAGGTGTGCATCGCGCTAGTGGAAGCCGCTAGACGAGTAGAGAACTCGCTGGCAGAGAGCCGTAGAGTTAGAGAGAGTGGGAGTCACCAGAGCAGTGGAGATGCACAGTTCCAGAGGCGCGGGAAAAAGCACCAGAGGTCGTCTAGACCTAGTTCTCATTTTATCGGCTCGTATCAGCAGCAGTCGTCCACACCTACACCATCAGTGGCCTCGACAGGAAGGCCAGAGTAGAGAGAGCTAAATTATTATCGATGCGGATAGCCAGGGCATCGTTCATCTGAGTGCCCACAAAAGGGCCAGATCTAGAGTTCAGCGTCTGTCCAGTCACAGGCGAGAGGCCCACCTATATGCTTTGGGTGTGGTCAGTCCGGGCATATTCGCAAATACTGTTCCCAGGAAGGTAATGTTCAGAGTGCGATGGGAGCGCCAGCTGCTCCACGGCATAGAGAGGTAGACTCCTCAACAGCCTAGGGCCCAGACGTCTATGTTTGTAGAGGAAGGCACTTCATCACAACCTGTGAGGCAGCCGATAACTCAGGGATATGGTGGGCAGACCAGACCACCGCAGGCCAGGACTTATGTTCTTGCTGATCACAGTACTTCTAAAGCACCAGTTACATCTGATGCTGTAGCTACTCCGGCCATGACCAGATGTACTCTTCTAGTCTTTAGATCATGGGCCAGTGTTCTCATCGACACGGGAGCATCACATTCTTTTATCTCTTCTGCTTTTGCATCTACATTGGGGTTACAGATAGACCCGTTGGGTAGTGCATTGAGTGTAGAAACCCTAGTCAGTGGGAATGTGATGTTGAGCAGAGTTTGCAGATCCTGTGAGTTAGGAGTCGCTGGTCGTTGTTTAGAGTTTGATTTTATCATTCTAGACCAGACCATTTTTTATGTCATCCTAGGGATGGACTGGCTGACTACCTACCGTGCCTTTATAGATTGTGAGCAACAGAGAGTGTCGATCTGTACGCCGGAGGGTGACTGCTTCTACTTTGTGGGTGATCGGGATGAGGACTTGGTGTCTATGCCCAGTGCCGTTCGGGTTCGAGGAAACTTGGGTTTCCTCTATTTTGCGCTCAGATTGGATGAGTTGGGTGAGGTTCGAGGGGAGCTACCCCCTGTGGTCTGTGATTATCCAGATGTTTTCCCTGATGTTTGAGTTATCGCCGAACCGAGATGTGGAGTTCTCCACTGATCTTATTTTAGGAGCTGCTCCCATCTCCATGCCATCGTATCGCTTTGCACCTGCTGAGTTGCGAGAACTCAAGGTGCAGTTGCAGGAGTTGCTAGACATGGGGTTTGTGCAATCGAGTACGTCTCCATGGGGAGCTCCAGCTCTTTTTGCAAAGAACAAGGATGGGTATTTGAGACTGTGCATAAACTACAGGAAGCTGAACCAGGTGATAGTGAAGAACAAGTATCCTATGCCTAGGATTGATGACTTATTTGATCAACTGAAAGGATCGAGCTATTTCTCGAAGATCGACTTGAGGTCAGAGTACCACCAGCTGAGGATTGGGGACGAGGACAAAGCGAAGACTGCCTTCCGGACTCATTATGGTCACTATGAGTTTCTGGTTATGGCGTTCAGTTTGACGAACGCCCCTGCGACATTTATGGGTTTGATGAACCGCATCTTCCACCCTTATCTGGATAGTTTTGTGGTCGTGTTCGTGGATGGCATTCTAATCTATTCACCCTCGAGAGAGATGCATGAGGAGCATCTGCATGTTGTCTTACAGCTTCTGAGAGAACATCGCTTGTATGCAAAGTTTGAGAAGTGCGAGTTCTGGATGTCAGAGGTGAGATTCCTTGGACACGTGGTGTCGAAGGATGGAGTATCAGTAGACTCGTCGAAGACTGATGCTGTGATGTATTTGCAATGACCGAAGAACGTCTTCGAGATCCACAGTTTTTAGGGTTTGGCAGGTTATTATCGACGGTTCGTCAAGGACTTTTCTAGATTGGCAGCACCTATGACGCGTCTAACGCGATGGGGAGTTATTTTCGTGTGGAGTGAGTCTTATGAGTCAGCTTTCCAGAAGCTGAAGAGAAGACTGATTAGTACACCAGTGTTGATTATTCCAGAACGAGGTCTGGGGTATACAGTGTATTGCGATGCATCACGCGATGGTTTGGGATGTGTATTGATGCAGGGAGGTAAGGTTGTAGCCTACGGTGTTGGAAGCAAAAATACCAAGATCATTATTTTTGTAAAATAATTTTCAATAAAAAAATTAACTAGACGGGCAAACGCCGAAATGGACTCCATATAAAAATTTTAACGTTGAACGATCAAAAATAAACCCGTGCAACCAAAGTTAATTTAGATGAATACCTCTTGTCGATCTAATCTTCAAC
>JAULJZ010189491.1:0-21185 GCA_032270985.1 Heliamphora pulchella | reverse complement strand
AAGGATAAGTTTCCATCTTGTACGAGATGGAAACAAATCAATAACCGAATCCAGAGGATAGAAACAAATCGTATATCTAGGATATGAAACAAATCCTAACTAATAGGAGGCAGAATCCTAAGAGGATTCACCCTCCGTTAGTCCTAACACCTATATAAGGAGAGGCACCCCTAAACTACAAGGTACGCAATTCTTAGGCCCAAAAACTCTTGTTTAGAAACCTCTCAGAGAGATATCTAATTTGAGCGTCGGAGTGCCTCCCGGTCATAACCGGCCGGTAGGCGCTAACGGTGTTCTTGGTGGTTGCAGGTGTTCGACGGCGGAACAAGGAGCGTCCAGTGAGTCCGAAAGACAAGGAGTCCGGCCCATACTCTGTTCGGGGTCATCAGTATTGGGCCAGTTCATCTGGTCCTGATTGTGCCGAACAAACCTAAACAGTTTGTACCGCGCACACTAGTTATTTTTAAATTTGCACCGGCTATGTGTTTGGTATTGATGGGTCATCGTTTTGATTGAGATTAAAGTTCACAATAGAGGTTTAATGAGGTTCTGTTTAATTTTATAATTGGTTACTTTTGTATGGGTTGTTTTACCTTTTTTTTAAAAAAAAATTATTAAAAGTAGTGGTATAAACTTTTGTGTTATTTCCACCTTTTCAGTTTTCATTTGGATTTGATTTAAAAGCATATACTATTGGATGGATTATAGGTCTAAATTTCTTGTATGCTACCAGTGTAATGTTCTTTATAATCTCGGGACTCTAGCAACCAGATGAATCATCATATTTCTGATGATATTTCATCCCTTGATATTATGAAGCATTCAAGTTTATACTAGAGTGTTCTTGTTTGTTACTGGCAAACCTCTTTCTTAAAGACTAACCATATTTGAAGTCCAATACAATTCTTCTCATCTGCTAATCTATTTATTTTCCCTCGTCTTCATCTAATACTATTCATTCAAGGGAAAGATTCAGTGCGCATGTTATTTTTGGAGGTGTATGGGATGCCCATAGATCTTATATCTATTTATACGAAGAATAAACTATGTAACGAAGGAAATTTTTATTCGTCCATAAGTCAATTCGGATTGTAATTATGGAAACCTAGAGTTATGGATATTTGTGGTTAAGGTTAATATGTTATGAAATATTTGAAATGTCAAATCAAAAGTTGTTTATGAATTACATGATTTTAGGTTATAAATTTTTATAGTTAAATTTTTGAACTTGCGTCGTGGTTTATTTGTAAATCAATGGGCGGTTTTTTAGTTATAAATTTGTGTGGTTTAGTTTGAAGTTGTGTGATAAAATGTTTTAATGAAATTTATGAAGTGCAAACTATATGCCCAAAAAATGGGGTGTGCAGGGAAAGAGGAAAGCAACAAACAAAGCATTGCAATTGCACTCTCTAGAGTTTCTAGCATTGTTGAGGGGGGCAGAATCGGGAGAGTGACATTATTGCATTGCGGGCAATTATGGGTAGCGGTCCCATATTAGTACTACATCTTAAAAAATCTTTTGAATAGTTCCTTATTTAACCTTGTAGGTCTTTTTGGGTTTTTCACTTTTCTTATTACCCTTCTGTCTAACTTTAATTTATTTCTTTTGTTGATCTAATGAAGAACTACATAGGCTGTAAGAGATGCATATGAAGCAGCTTGGTGGTGTTGGATTGGGTTTTTGTTGTTGTGGGTTTTGTAATATTTCATAACTAATATATACATATAAGATTTTAAATTCGAGTATCAAAATATTTATTGGTATTGATAATACAATTATGTAGGAATGTTTTGATGCTGTGTAAAAATTTGGGTTCAAAATTAGACATTCTTTTAAGTGAGTTTTTAAAATGTATGACTTATTTTATGAGGGAAGAGTGTGTTAAGGTTTAAATTAAAGAGATACTTTAAAAAATATTCCCTGTTTCTATGTATTGTCTTTGCCTTTCTTGTCATTCTGATTCTCTCTACTTGCAAGTTTAAAGCCTTATTTGGCAACAACTTTTCTAAGCATTTTTTCCTTTCTTTTTTTTTCATTTTTAAAAGTTTCTTGGATTTCTGTTAATATTTTTTGTTACTTTTCATTATTGCTGAATCTTAAAAATGAATAATAGCATAATTAGGATTAAAATAATTCAATATCACTACAATATGTTTACAGACTGATAAGGGATTGTTGGTATATTGCTCACCAAGTCAGGTTATGGATTTGATTGCTGAAGACAATATAAATTCTCCTAGTCTTTTAACCACCACAAGCTCAATTGCATCTTCGACATTCAGGAACTATGATATGTTTACTAGACTGGTGGAGTTAAAAAAAATTATATTTATTGTTTATGCATTCTTTTACATACACTCATACATACAAGATGACACCCACCATATTATAGGTTCCGGATGTTTCTAGTGGGCATCGTATATTTAGGGAGTCCGTAGGAGATGATCTCCACAACAGTGAGTAGTTGGGTTCTCCTCTTCTGCCAATTTCTTCACGACCTAATGAGTAGTTGGGTTCTCCTTTTTGTCTAATATTATTGTAAGTGCTCAAATATTGCATTATGCTGCATTAAGAAAAGACCAGTGAGTACCATTGGATCTAGGTTATTGTCTAAGAATTTTTAAAAAGCAAAAAAAACTAATATCTATTTAGAAAGGCCTCGTAAAGGAATTAACACAGTTCGAGATGTTGTTGGCTGAAATATTGCTTGGTGATATTGTGATGTATATTGCAACCTAATTTTATTAGTTCATGTATATATATACGTATATTGTATGATCCAAATACTTATCATATCTTAAAATAATTTCAATTGATTTTCATGTATTAGAGAAGGAGAAATATTAAGTGATGGTGGAGCAAAGCAACTAGTGATAGAGAAAGATTTATTTTGGATTATACTTGTTGAAACTTAAATATTGTCTTCAGACATATTTTGTATACTTTTACGTTTTGATTTGTATTTAATGAATGCGTACTTTTTGAATATTTAAACATGCAAATGAATGTATATGAATATTGTTATATAAAAATCAGATTGAGTTGATAGTATCAGATATATTATTATAGAAAATTAATAAATATTTGAATGTGAATGAATAGATAAATTCATAATTTTTTATTTTTTGCATCGAAACTATTGCTGTCACTAAAATAATTATACTTGCTTAAGACAGGTATTGTGAACACATGTTGCAACGGTGTTTAGCCATCACAATAAATTTGAAATTTTACATTTTTTGTGTCGGCAATTTTACCGTCTCTAAAAGTATTTGAGACAGCATTAAGCAGAAAATATATTTTTTTAAATAGTATTTGTGACGGCATGCGCAATTGTAAAAATATGTTTTTAAATAGTATTTGCATCAGCAAAATGCCGTTGCTAAAAGAGTAAATTGCCGTCGTAACATTTGCGTATGCAAACAAATGTTTTTTGATAAGTATTTGCGTCGAAAACAATTCCATCGCTAAAACAATAAATTGCCGTTGCAAACATTTGCGACGGCTACTTGCCGTCGCAAAAACCCTTTTGCAACCCGGACAGTTGCTTCCCCATTTGCCGTCGCAATGCCGACGCAAATGATTATTTGCAATAGAAAGAGCACTATTTACGACAGCATGATGCCGACGCAAAAGCCACTTTTTCTAGTAGTGTTTTACCCATTCAAGGCCAGTGAGTTGGAACTATATCATTCTGCAAAATCAAGATAGATCTATTAAAATACTATACTATAGTCTTATCAATAATGTGTCTAATTCTGTTTAAGACTATGAACAAAAAAAATATATTCTACAAAAATTGATAATCTAATTTTTTGTGAGTAAGCCGAACTTTTCACACCAAACCATAAAAGACACATATGCATGATATTAAATAAATAATGCAGTGCAAGTTTGCTCATAGAAATTCTCAATAAAATATAAATAACAAATTTTATTAATGAATAACACAAATACCAAAATCCATTATGTAGAACTATGACTTTTATTATACATTCATAACAAACATATGTATAAAAAACGTGGTATTATTTTGCAATTGAACAACTCATTTAGGCCTCTAGACCATTCACTTTAAGAATCGCAACATATATATGTATGGACTATTAAATATGAAATTACAACTAAACCGACCAAACAAGAAAATCCATAAGTATTAATCTACTATGAGCAAAAAGAAAATTAAAGATTAGTCCTTTTTTTAGACTTCATAAAAAATTTAATCCCACAACTTTTATTTTAAGAGATTTAGTCCTATCAAATTTAGAATAATTATATTATGTCTAATTTGTTTCTATTTAAGAGTTAATCGTTCCCGTTTTGGACAAGCGAAAAAATCTAAGTGATACATTTATTAAGCCATCATAACTGTTGGGAATAGAAAGTGATACATTTTCATTTAACTAGTATTTCAGTTTTATGAACTAATAAATGTATCACTTATCGCATAGACTAAAACTGTAAAAAAAATTATTATGGGACTAAAACTCTATTATCAATTGATAATAAAACTTATACTAAAATTACTCCAAAAAAAAAACTATCAAATTTTCTAAAATATCGTCCTGACAGATAAGCTTATAAATGTGATTAATCTAATGATTGTATCAGTCTCACAAATATATATTCCTATTCTCTCATAATATTGAAATGTTAATTACCCAAAAAAAAAATATTGAAATGTGTCAAATCAGCTCACCAAAACTAAGAGGGTGATTAACAAAATCTCTTGCAAAAAGTTTTATCTATCAAGCATTTTGGTCTTCCATAATCTATGATGGAATGCTCATAGATTATCAATGTCACACGTTCGTCCTTCGTGATTAAGAAAAATATGAAGCAACTCAAGTCTCAATCTTTGACAATCATTATAGTTGAAAGTACTATTGATGATTGAGTTCTTCACAAGTTCTTTGGTAATGTAGCATACAATAATGCACAGTCAAGCCTGCAATTAATGTGTTATGGTCCCTATATTAGTCAAGGTAAATATAAGTTCTTTCTTGAAAATTCTCTTTTTAAAGCATAATGATGAGTGTGAACTTCTATTTCATAACGTCACATGACTCTGAACTTATTTAGTTTCATTAAAACATACTTACATTCCATAGTTTTGTTGTAGGGATTCTCTCACTGAAATGAGCTTGTGTACCAAATCTTGGGTCAATACATCTCCTTTCTCTGTTGCTTTTTGCTATATTGACCAATGTATGTTTTCTGGATAAAATGGAAGCATGTATTTAAGATTGATAAGGCACTAGTAATTACTTGCACGTATTGTAATACAAATGAAGAATGTTTTTTGTTACCAATTTGTTTGAATGGTAGCTGTAATACCCAGTAAAAGAACTTAAAAATAAATAAAAATAAAAATAATAGAAATAAAATAATAGTCTAAATTAATTAATTAATTAATACAAAGATTTAGAATAAAATTCTTAATAAACGAATAATTAATTTTGCGGTAGAAATATAGTTTTATAATTTTCCTAGATTATCAAATTAAATTGAAAAATAAAAGCCACTTTTCATACTTTGAGATTTTTTTCTGCGATTCCGTTTTTGTAGTAATTCATAAAATAATATTAACAACTTATATCGAATTTTTGAGATTTTTCTAAAAATAAAATTTTATAATAAAAGTTCACAATGTAGTAAAAATAAAAACTCAGCTTAAGGCGACAGCCAATTTCGCTCAAGGCGGTAGCCTGAGTATTTACAATGCTGGCAGCAACAGTTGCCTCTATTTGATTTAATTGGAATAATCTTTTGGTGAAAGAATGTACTCTCATACTCGTAGGTTATGAGTGAGTGTTATATTTATAATACAAGTGGATACAATTAATCCTAATAGGACAAGCATCGATTTGAAATTTACAATTATGGGAAATACATAATATTATCCTAACAGCCCCCCCCTCAAGCTGAAGAATCTAAGGAACGAATTTGCAGTTTGTCCCACAGAAACTCAAATGAACTTGTTGATAAACCTTTAGTAAAGATGTCAGCAATTTGATCCTTAGAAAAGATAAATTGAACTTGGAGATCTCGACAAGCAACTTTATTACGAACAAAATGGAAATCGATCTCCACATATTTGGTACTAGCATGGAATACTGAATTCGCAGATAGGTATGTAGCGCCAATATTGTCACACCATAAAATTGGTGGTTGCAAAAATGTAACACCAAGTTCCAAAAATAAAGACTGAAGCTAAGTGAGTTCAGCAGAGGCATCTGCTAAAGCTTTGTATTCGGATTTAGTGGAGGAGTGAGTGACTGTTCGTTGTTTGCGAGAAGACCAAGAAATCAAATTAGATCCAAAGAAAATAGCGTAGCCTCCAGTAAACTTGCAATTATCGAAGCAACCAGCCCAATCAGCATCAGAGAAGGCCGAAAGAGTGTTGGAGGTTAAGGTGGAAAGAAGAAGACCATGATTGGAGGTTAATGTGAGATAGCGTAGAATGCGCTTAAGACAAAGATACTGAAGAGAGCCAACAATCTAGCAATATGATGTAGGGTCAGACAGAGGAGTGCCTTGTGCAGTACGAAGATGAGCAGTAGTAGAGAGAGGAGTGTGAACGGGCTTAGAGAGAAGCATGCCAGATTTTTTATGAAGATCCAAGATATATTTCCATTGTGAAAGAATCAACCCTGTAGAGGAATGATGGACTTCAACACCAAGAAAATAATGAAGGGGACCAAGGTCCTTGATGGCAAACTCCTGACTTAAAGAGAAAATAATGTCAGAGGCACGGGATGGAGAGTTGCTCGTGATGAGAAGATCATCAACATAGATCAAGATATAGACGATAATGCCATCTCGCTGAAAAGTAAACAAGGATGAATCATATTTGGAACTGAACGGGACGAAGTGAGGGTCTATGAACTGAGAGACGGAGAATGAAGAAAAGGAAAGAAAAACTCATCAAAATGAACATGGCGAGCAACGTAAAGTCGGTTTGTAGAAGGGTTTAAACACCGATAGCCCAAATGTGAAGGACTATAGCTAAGAAAAATGCAAGGAGCAAAACGAAAAGATATTTTGTGAGAGTTGTAGGGACATAAATACGGATAACAAAGACAACCAAACACCTTTAAAAATTTATAGTTTGGGGGTTAACGAATCAAAAGTTCAAGAGGGGAAACATGGTTGGAGACCGGAGAGGGTAAGCGTTTAGTGAGATAAACCGCAGTTTCAAAGGCAAAATGCCAAAATTTATGAGGAACAGAAGCAAGAGCAAGAAGAGCGAGTTTGGTTTCATCAATTGAGTAACGATGATGTCATTCATTGATCCACTTTGTTCATGAGTGTGAGGGCAAGATAGATGATGGACAATGCCCAGTTTGCAAAAATAAGGAGGCAATGTGCGAAATTCACCTCCCCAATCAGTTTGTATGGTTTTGATTTTCGTGGAAAAGTGACGTTCAATGAATGCTTGGAATTAGAGAAAAATGAAAAAGACATTAGATTTATTACGTAGTGGAAAGAACCAAATGAATTTTGAATAATCATATAGAAAAATTACAAAATACTTGTGATTATTACTGGAAAGAATTAGGAAATGACCCCATACATCACTTAAAATTAATTCCAAAGGAGCTACACTTTTGTTGCTGGAACTAGACAAAGTCTAGAAGATTTCCCTAATTGGCAACCATGACATAGTGTGCCAGTACATAATTTATTTGATGACATTGGAAGATCACAAGACTTCAAAATCTAATGAAGGACATGAGTATGGGGATGACTAAGACGATGATGCCAGCAGACAAGAGGAACACGTTCAGAGGAGAGCGCCTCCAAAGAGGAAGATGGAGCGGAGGGCACAACAGTGGAGGAAGAGAGCTTGTAAAGTCCACCTTCATTTCGTTCTTGGAAAAGTGTTCTCTTGGATATTTGGTCCTTAACAAAGAAATGAGAAGCATGAAATTCAAACAATACATAATTATCTTTGGCGAACTGATGGACTAAAAAGCAATGATTTTGTGAAAGATGGGACATGAAGAACATTGGAAAGATTAAAAGAAGAGGTAGGGGTTTTAAGAACAGATGAACCAAAATGAGAAATGGATATATCGTGACCATTACCAACGTGCAGTTGAGAGGGAGAAGAGAGAGGCAAGATCGAGAGTGACATGATGAGTGGCGCCTGTGTCAGGAAACCAATCTAGGGTGGAGGGAGAAGAGGCACCATGAGTAGGATAATAAGCACTGGGTTGAATATTGCAATTGAAATGGTGATAGCATTGAGCGGCAGAATGATTCAAAAAATCGCAAATTTGATAACGAGTGTGATGGTCAAATTAATGAGGGAAGAGGCAGAAGACCAGCAGAAGAGCCAGAATTAGAAGAAGAGCCACGAACATTGAAGGACTAGTTACGGTGACCACGACCACGACCACGGCCACGGTGGTAAGAACTACAGCCTCGACCATGGTTGGTGTGAGTGAAATGAGCCTGTGGGGAGTCAGTTGGCGAAGAAATAGGGAGCACAGACGAAAAAGTATCATTGTGCAGAAACTCATGACTGAGCAATAAACTGTGGAGTTTAGAAAATGAGACTAGATCCGATCGTGAGGCCAATGTAGTGACCAAATCCTTGAAGTCATGCTTGAGGCCTTTGAATACATATAGATTAAACTCGGCAGAAGAAAGCGGTTTGTCGACAGCAGCAAGTTCGTCAACCAAGGACTTGGCTTTGTAGAGAAATGTAGTCACAGGACGATCTTGTTGGTAGAACATTTGGAGACTCCAATGAAGATGGAGGAGACGTGTTTGAGAAGCAGAGGCAAGAGAGTTTTCAAGAGTAGTCCAAATCTCCCGAGAAGTATTGGCACCAACGACAATAGGAAGGACATCTTTAGAGAGCGAAGAAGTGAGAAGACTCATGATAAATTGGTCTTGTTGAATCGAAGTAGATTTGGCAGGGTCGGTGGGAGGGCATAGAAGGGAACCATCAACATAACTGAGGAGGTTTTAACTATGGAGGTAAGAAAAAAATTGAGTTTTTTAGTAAAGAAAACTTTTTGTGGTTAATTTTAGAGAGAGAAAGCGATGGGCATTGTTAAGGGAGATTGGTGGAGAGGGAAGAAGATTCAAGGAAAAGGAGGGAGAAGAATGGGCAGGGGATGCCACGGCTCTGATACCAACTTGATTTAATTGGAATAATCTTTTAGTGAAAGAATGTATTCACATACCCGTAGATTATGAGTAAGTGTTATATTTATAAAACAAGTGGATACAATTGATCCTAATAGGTTAAGCATAGATTTGAGATTTACAATTACGGGGAATCCATTATCTTATCATAACACCTCTTCAACATGGAAAGGGTTAGACCACATGCAGGCTTGCACCTCTTACTTGGAAATTCTTAGGCATGAAGAAAAATCCCCTTACAAATAGGAAGCTAAACCATGATTCTAAGATAAGAATCCAAACAGTACCTATTGAGCATCCCATTAGAACATAATTTGAAAGAAAGAGAAGCTGAGAGCATAAGAGAAGAAAAAGAAGATGACGTAGCCGCGAGAGCAGACCCGATCGAACCAAGCTACCACCACCGAGCCACTGTCGCCCCGCCGCCGCTGTCCACCTCGTCGCTAGTCACCGTAGACACCACCGATAAGCCTCTGGAATCTCTCTCTGAAGAGATTTATGCAAAGCTGAAAAACTCTATATTCAGAGAAAACACCATTGATTCACGAACTTGTATTATTCTTTCATAGTTTTCTTATTACAGAAACTTTATCTATTTATACTACAAGAAGTAGCCGACTCAACTCACTACTTCCTAACTACCTTTTAGTTATTACAACTAATTCCAGCTAAGCTAACTTTCAGTTATCAACCAGCTACATCTAATCACTCAGCCACTTGACTTTGTTGCTGATCTTGGCTTGATATACAAGCTATATCTCTGTCAGTCCCCCTCAAGCTAATGGGAAGAGACATTACCAAAAGCTTGGACTTCAAGTACTGGAAACGAGCAAGAGCTAGTGGCAAAGTGATAATCCACTTCTATGTGGGAATGTATTGAATGTTAAGCAGCTTAGAAACCACCTGCTCTCTGACAAAGTGATAATCCACTTCTATGTGCTTCGTGCGGGCCTGAAAAACTGGATTTGAAGCCAACGAAATTGCTGATAAGTTGTCGCACCAAAGTGTGGGAGGTGAAGAAAGAGGAATATGCAGATCAGTTAATAACACCCGTAGCCAAGATAATTCAGAAGTGGCTTGAGCAAGAGCTCGGTATTCAGCTTCTGTAGAAGAGCGAGCCACTGTTGGCAGTTTCTTAGCAGACCATGAAATGAGATTTGGACCAAGATAGATACAATAACCTATTGTGGATCTTCTTTCACAAGAACTTCCAACCCAATCAAAGTCGGTAAACCTTTATAGATTAAAAGGGCCAGAAGAAAATTGAAGGCCAAAATGTAAAGTCCCTTGTAAATATCTCAGAATTCTCTTAACGAAACAATAGTCAGCAGTGGAGGGAGCGTGCATATGTTGACAGGCTTGGTTGACAGCAAAGGAAAGATCGGGTCTAGTGATAGTCAAATACTTCAGGGCACCAACAATGCTTCGATAAAGAGCTGGTTGGGAGAAGGGTAGAGAATTATCTGGGGAAGAGGAAGATTTAACAGGAATAGGAGAAGGGCTTGGTTTACAATTTTGCACACCAGCTCGTTGGAGAATATCAGATCTATATTTATGTTGAGATAAGAAATAACCTTGAGAAGTGGACTCCACTGATATACTAAGAAAGTAAGAAACGGATCCCAATTCCTTCATAGAGAAGGCTGAATGCATATGATGAATAAGATTTTGGATATGACTAGGATTATTCCCAGTGATGAGAAAATATCATCAACATAAACAAGAAGAATTGTAAGTATTGTTGATGTTTTCTGAACAAAAAGTGAGTTATCACAGTGGCTTGAAACAAACCCAATAGATAGGAGATAAGAAGAAAGTGAAATACCAAGCTCTTGGAGCTTGTTTAAGGCCAGACAAAGCCTTATGAAGCTTGCACACAAAATTTGGTTTACTAGCATCAACAAAACCTGGCGGCTGGGTCAAATATACTTCTTCTTCAAGTTTGCCATGTAAGAAAGCATTGGAGATGTCCAATTGTTTAATAGACCAGTTGAAATGTAATGCAATACATAGCACAATTCTAATAGTTGGTTGTTTGGCGACTGGACTGAAGGTGTCCTGAAAATCAATGCCTTCCTCCTGTAAGTTTTTGGCAACTAATCTGGCTTTATACTTTGCAATTGAGCCATCTGAATTTTGTTTAACTTTGAATACCCATTTACAACCAATCACATTCTTGTTAGAAGGCTTAGGAACCAAGGTTCAAGTATTTTGTTTGCTAAGAGCTTTGAATTCCTCTTGCATGACAGCATGCCAATGAGGAGTTTGGAGAGCATGTTTGACATTTGTAGGCTCACTTGTGAATAGATCTGGAGCAGGGTTATTTGAATTAGCTAGCGCAGAAAGACACAAGAGTTTCTTTGGCTTTGAAATACCGAGTTTAGATCGAGTGACCACTGAGTGAGAATTAGGTGGAGGAACTGGTTGAACTGGTTGAGAGGATAGATTTTCTTCTAAGACAGGAAAATTTGCAGTTGTTGGTGAATGAGAAATCAATCGTGATAAAGGTGAATTTGCAATATTAAGGGAAGAAGGTGAAGAATGAAGTAAAGAAGGAGCTGCATTACTAGAGACAGAATCAGAGTTTGGAGAAGAAGAAGAAAAAGAAGAAGAATGAGGTGTAGAACTTGAGACTGAAGTTGACTGAGGCCAAAAGAAATATTGTAGTTGAGCCAAAGTGGGTGCAGAACCTGGTTGAGATGGAAAATTTGGATCTATATGATAAGGAAAGCAAGTCTCATCAAACAAGACATGTCTAGAAATGTAAATCTGTCCAGTTGTTGGATCAAAACATCGGTAGCCTTTGATTGTGGGATGATAACCAATAAAAATGTAGGGAAATGATCTGGGTTGCAACTTATGGGCTGTGTATGGCCGAAGCCAAGGAAAGCATTAACAACCAGAAGTTTTAAGAAAAACAATATCTGGAGGCTTATGAAACAAAGTTTCAAAGAGTGACAAATGTTTTAATTTTGCACTAGGAAGCCGATTAATAAGAAACGTGGCAGTAGAGATGGCATCAAACTAGAACTTAAGAGGCAATTTGGGCTGATGTAAAAGAGTGATGGCTGTCTCAACTACATGTCTGTGTTTCCTTTCAGCTACACCATTTTGAGAAGTTATATGAGGACATGTTTGTTGGTGAATGATGCCGTGATTGAGAAGAAAAGCTTTGAGTTTATGACTATTAAATTCACCTCCACCATCAGTACGAAACACTTTAAGAGTAGTGTCAAATTGGTTTTCAACAAAAACTTTGAATTCAACAAACTTGTTATCAACCTCACTTTTGTAATGTAAAGGAAAAATCCAAGTGAATTTGCTAAATTCATCAACAAAGAGAATATAATATTGAAACTCAGCATCAGAATGGGAAAAAGGTCCCCAAACATCACAATGGATTAATGCAAGAGGCTTATTTACAGTAGTATTCGATAGAGTCAAATGAAGTCTATGACATTTAGCAATAGAGCAATCTTCACATAGGGAGTTGCTTTTATTTAGACAAAATGGCAATTGAAACTTCTGAACTATTTGCTTGAACTTGGATAAGGAAGGATGCCCAAGTCTCTTATGCCAAATGGATTCAGACACACGAGCAGCTAAAGCAAATTTTGGAGTCCTAGAGGGTGTACAGACATGAAGCTGGTATAATCCTTGAGAAGTGCAGCCTTGACCCAAAATCTTATTTGTAGTTTTATCCTAAATGATCACAGAATTGGAGTCAAATGTAACAGTACAATTGTTATCATTTGTTTACTGGTAGACTGAGATAAGATTTGAGTGAATATGAGGAACATGTAAAACATTGTTTAACTTGAAGGAGTAAATAGGAGTTAGTAGAATACCATGCCCCGAATTTTGAATCGGTAGAGTGTTACCATTTCCCACAACTACTTGTTCTGAGCCATTATAAGACTGATGAAGTTGCAGGTTGTTTAGGTCATTTGTGATATGAACTGATACTGTTGAGTCTATATACCAATTCTCAGGTGCTGAAGAAGAAGCTGCTGTGAAATAAGCTTTCTTATAGGCTGCAGTTGAACTTTGTAGCTGATAATTTGTATCTAGTCTATGCCAACACTCAATTCCTGAATGATTTGGTTTCCCACAAATTTGACATTTCAGTGAGGATGATGTAGGTCCAGATCTATAACAAAAATTAGGATTACCAAAATTGGTGTTTGGCACAAATCTTCCTCTTCCTCTTCTTGAGTAATTTCTTCCTCCTTTAAAGCTTCCTCTATTTCCATTATTATTATACTGACCTCCTCTTCCACCTCTGTTTGAGAATCCATAGGATCTGTAAGAATTTGGCTCAGAGGTAGGAGACGTATTCTCAACAGATCTAGTGTTGGTAGCAAAGACCATTTGAACTTCTGTATTTTTGATTTCCTTTTTCACAACATGAATAGCTTCAGCACATAACAGTGCTGATAACTATTGCATAGAAATTTGATCTGATCGTGTTCTAATTGTAGTTTTAAAGGCATTATACTCGTCTGGTAAGCCATTAAGAGTCAGAAGTATTAAATCTTCATCATCAACACGAGTAGATACCAAGGACAATTGATTAGTAATTTCCTTAATTTTTGCAAGATATTCTTCCATTGTGTTCCCTTTCTTTGACACAGACTGCCATTTAAGCTTGAGTAGCTGAATATGCGATCGAGAGAGTGAGGTGAACCTCTTTTCAAGTGTATTCCAGACATCTTGACTTCGAGTGCAGTGAAGAATTGTAGTGTAAATTGAGGGACTTAGAGTTGCAGTGATACAATTTAGAATATGTGCATCAAGTAATCGCCATTTCTAAAATTCAGGATTTCGAACCTGTTTGTTCTGTATATCAAGAACAAATTCTTGTGGAGATGGAGTCGATCCATTGATATAACCAAGAAATCCTATTACTCGAAGAAGATTTTGGATCTGATTCTTCCAAATTATGTAATTGGAATTATCTAGCTTCACAGCCACCAGAGAGTTCAGATGAGAGAGAAGAATTGATAGTGATGAACTCTCTGTATTTGCTTTAGATCCAGAGATTCTTGTAATGGTGATACCTGGTTTTGACATTGAAGGATCGAGATAAGATTCTCGTGGGAGTAACGTGCTCTGATACCATGAAGAGATTTATGCAAAGCTGAAAAACTCTATATTCAGAGAAAACACCATTGATACACGAACTTGTATCATCTTTTCATAGTTTTCTTATTACAGAAACTTTATCCATTTATACTACAAGTAGTCGACTCAACTCACAACTTCGTAACTACCTTTCAGTTATTACAACTAATTCCTGCTAAGCTAACTTTCAGTTATAAACCAGCTACATCTAATCACTCGGCCACTTGACTCCATTGCTGATCTTGGCTTGATATACAAGCTCTCTCTCTCTCTCTCTCTCTCTCTCTCTCGGCACCACCACAAAACCACCACACCGCCACCACCTGCCACCCCCAGACCACCTCCACCACCTCCACAGAGCCTCCAACACAACTATTTAGACCACTCGAGACCTTCCCCATGAAAAACGATAATTACTCTTTCCTCCGATTCCATAAACTCTAGTTACTGAGCCATCTTCGGCCACTTTTTGCCGCCACCACAGACCTCAAAGCTTGCCTATGTAAGTCTGGCTAACACCACCTCATGGCCACCTTCGCGTAGCTGCCAATGGCGGTCAAAATTGACTCCTAAATTGCCCAAATGGAGGTCCCAAACTTGGACAAAAAAAAAACCGAGCTAAAGCACTCTCTAACCGCGCCATTTCCATTTCCGGTTGCTTGCGCATAGGGTCCTGCGGCTGTTATTTGATTGTTTACTTGGTGGTTTGTTTTTTGCTTGTTATATTGTTTTGTTTTTTATTTCTCTAAAAGCCTTTTATTGATTTTAATAAAAAATCTTAAAATAAAATATTTTATAAAAACAAATTTTAATTTAAGTCGTAACAAATTATAAAATTTTTTACTAAAATTAGCATTTTCTTCATATTATTAGTTTTATAAAAATCAAAACATTAAAGCTTAAATATTTAAGATTTTAAATATAAACAAAGATTAGATATTTCAGTAGATTAACTAAACTAAGCATTTGTGGCATATCTTTTAAAATCTGGATTTTGATAAAATATTTTAAATAATAAATATGCTATTGATTAATAGAGATTTAATAAAAGTAAATATAGAATTAAGAAAATTATGAAAATAGAACAATTATATTAAAACATAGAATTTTATCTGATTATTGTTTTAATAAGTTTATTTAGATTTGGAGTTTCGAGATAATCGTGATTAAATAAATTCTGTAAAACTGGTGAGTCATCTGATATCTAAGTTAATTATGTTTTCTTTTATTGCTTTATGATTCAAATGTCTTTGTGATATGTGAAATTGTTGGAAAAAAGATAATAGTTCTTTTTTATGAAATATCCGCTAAAAATCAAATTCTGTAAAATATAGATGGATAAAGGTTTAAATGAGGTCCCAATCACTGGAGAGATGTTAAAGATAGCAGTGAGTGTGAAATAAGGACAGGATTACAAACTAGATGACTGTGAATTGATCATTCCTAAATAAAATGTAGGGTTACCCCCTAACTCTTCCGGCAGGAATCATTAAACATTATCATTTGAAATGAAAATTTAAAGTAACTCAGATATATGTGTTCTCACACTATCTATGTTAATGACATTGTATTTCTTTCAAGTGAAGCCTATGATTCCAAGTAGAAAACTTATGTCAGAAATGGAAGAATGTTATCATTATAGTTTATGTTTTTTTTTTTTTTGGCTCTGTAATATATTCTGTCATACCTTTTTGTTATGGTTAACTCTGTGGGTTTGACAATGTTGTTTGTATGTATAAGAATTCATGGTAGACCTCTGAGGATATATTATGAAATATTAAAATGAAATCTTTTGCGCTATATATTTCCTGATTCAATTCAATTTAAGTAAGGTAAATAAGGAAATATGAGAATTAATGTATGCAAATAATAACAAATTTTAATTCCAAAAATAATTTTAAAAAATTAAGGCCTTTGATGGGTTTTATCTCACAGGCTTGTTACGACCCTCTCGTTAGGTTTAGGACGTGATAAAGTTGGTATCAAAGCTAGGTTTTAAAACCTCAGAGTTTAGGGACACTTCACACCACATTATGTGTTATTATTTATATGCTTTGTATATCTTAGGATGGCTAGATCGGTAGTAACAAGAATATCTCTTGTATACTATAGGAAATGGTGCCTATTGAGTGCATGAATACATTTGGTGGATACCGTCTGACCACCCCACCAGTCGCACCATCTTGGGAGCCTGTGCGAGCTCAGCCCGCAGACGCGGATCTTCACAGAGGGTGGTTCTGATAAATACCTATACCATGAGATTATTAAAGTAGAAGATGAGAAACCCTTTTACTTAGACCCGATGAAGAGAGCTGTAGTACGACACCGCCTAAGAACAAAGATGCACATGTATGGGAAGATAATAATGAAGATGGACAACCTAGGCCACTATCAAATGTTACTAGACCGAGCTGTAGAAAATGAACATGGGACACGATTGTCCCCACCCAATTTTGCACCAATTCCCATGGAGATGCCAACGGCCACACTCGCAAATGCATTAGTTATTAACCTAAATGAGTTAGACCAAGCCCATAACACTATAATAATAGAATCTGGCATAGACGATGACTCTTCAGAACTGGATGATTGGGATGCAATGTTTAACCCCAAATATGAACTTTCAGTGATGGATCAAGCAAGGATTAAAAAATGAAATCATGAATGGGGTTGGGTATTGCCTTAGAGTCTTTTAGCTAGCTTTAATGTCTTATTATGTGTCTTGTAGAGTCTTTTAGCTAGTTTTGATGTTTTGTTATGCGTCTCCAAGTATGTTAGCTAGTTTTGATATTTTGAGTGTTTTGGATACCTTTAGCTAGTTGTGATATTCTACCATGTCTATGTATCTTGAATATTCGCCATAAATCGTTTTGTTTAAAATTGTCATTAGTCTATGTAATTTGAAATGTTATCCTTATGTGTGTGAGAAATATAATGCTTTGATATTAAAATCAATTTCATTATTATAATATTAAGAATTTACAGAAAATGGTGAACACTCATAGAGCAAAACTAGATGAAGTAATTACTTGAGTAGACGCTTGAATGGAAGAAATGTGCTAGATGATCCAAGGAGTAGCTCAGTACAAACAACAATTTTGACAACAACAACAAGTTTCCTTGCCCACGAGGTAGGACAACTTTGTTCATAATGACTCAGCCCCTGCTGAACCCAGAGAGCTAGTTCAAAATCTACAAGTAGCCAACAATCTTGTGGAAAGCTCAAACATTAGGGAGTTTCTCAAAATGAAGCCACCGTCATATAAGGGAGGTTTGAACCCAGTCAAAACAAATGATTGGATAGATGTAATAGAGAAAATCTTTGAAGTAGTAACATGCAACGAGAAACAGAAGGTACATCTGGCAACTTATCAATTGGATTGCAAAGCATAATGATGGTGGAACTTGAAAAGGCAGAGTGAACCACAAATGGGATGGGGACGATTTTTTACATGTTTTAGAAAGAAGTATTTCCCTCAATGTATAAGGGATGCAAAGTGTACCGAATTTCAACAGTTTAAACAGCGAGGGGTAATGACCGTTTTTAAATACGAAGCGGAATTTACAAATCTAGTTGAATATGCCCCACACATGATCTACACTAAACATATGAAGGCTCGCAAATTCGAAGATGGACTGAAATTGGAGATCAAGAAGATGATTCGACCCCTGTGATTACCTGATTACGCCGATGTTGTCGATCGTGCCTTACTGGTGGAGCATGAACATAATGAAAGTCAAAAGTTCTTTGACAATCGGAAGTGCCAGACAATAAGTTTGGGGAACCTTGGAAAGGGGAATTTCAAAAGATAAGAAATAGGAGATGTAAGGAAAGGAAACTTGAGAACTATATGTGCAACATGTGGAAAAGCTCACCTGGGAGTTTGCTGGAAAACAACTAGTAGTTGTTTCAACTGCGGTGCAGAAGGACACATTAAAAGGAACTGTCCAAAACTTTTAACCAATGGTGAAAGGGTGAACCAGACCCAAGAAACTGGGAACACGGGGAGGACACCCTTTGAAGTAATGAAGGATAACAACAACAATCAGAGGTAAGGAATGATGTTTTGCACGGTACCTGGAGACCCGCAGAATGTTAAGGAGGTTATCACAGGTAACCTATCTATTTGTGCATTACCTACTTAATTGCTTTTCGATTTTGGTTCAACACAATTCTTCATATCTTCTAGTTTTGCTAAGAAATTATCGAGAACACTAGAACTTTTGAACTACGACTTATTGTTATCACAACCAATGAGTAAGGGAATAGTGTGTTCCACAGTGTATAGGGATTGTGCTATATCCCTAGGCAATGTTTGTCTATCAGCTAACTTAGTTCCTATCGATATGGGACATTTTGATGTTATCCTCAGTATGGATTGGCTTACTTCTAATCATGTCACCAACGATTGCGCTTCGAAGTGCATTAATTTTCATATTCTTCAATGAAATGAATTTTGTTTTAAGGGAGAAAGAGTTTCTTCATCTCTATCCAAATATCAGTAATCCAAGCCCGGAGACTTCTTAAGAAGAGATTTTAGGGATACCTCTGTTGTACAATAAATTCTATATTTGAAAACCCAAATTTAATAGTGATCCCATAATTTGTGAGTTCCTAGAATTTTTTCCAAAAGAGCTACCTGGAATGTCGGTGAAATTGAGTTTGTTATAGAAGTCGTGCCCAGAACTCAACCTATCTCAAAGATCCCATATCGTATGACCTCGGCTGAATTAAAGGAATTAAAAGTTCAGTTACAAAAGTTACTAGAAAAATATTTCATTAGACCAAGTATGTCACCTTGGGGAACCCTTATCTTATTTGTAAAGAAAAAAGATAGGACAATGAGGTTATGTATATGTTAGCCCAAGAGCTTTTTAATTTGATTTTGATAATTTTCATAATTCATTTTCTAAGAATAAATGAATTTAAAATGATAATATTTTATGTTTCCAAAATGAAAGTGTTAACATATTTTGAACAATCAAAGTTGACACCTTAACCAAAAAGAAATGACTCTTATCTCAAAAGATTCAAATACTTAAGCATTCTTTAATTAGAATATTTTTGTGTTGATCTTAATTGAAAATTAAGTCAAACATTTTTTAAGGCAAAATATACTTGAAGCATATCAAGTGTGTCAACACCAATTGATAAAATGCTTTGACACCCTAACTGTTTTTCAAGTTGATCTTCAGGTACCAAAAAGTTAGTGTCGACACAAACTAGTTTTGTGTCAACACAAAAATGCCGAAGTGCCCAGGACTCATTTTGAGTCGACACAAACCAAATTCGTGTCGACACAAAAGTGATCCTTACTTTTGGTTTTCGAAAGTTTGGGTCGACACAAATAGAAATTGTGTCGACACAAAATAACCAAGACTTCCTGTAGATTTTTTGTGTCGACCCCAAGACAAATCGTGTTGACCCAAAAGTCTCGAGCATGCCTGCAGAATTTTGGTGTCGACCCCAAAACACATTTGTATCGACACAAAAGTACCAAGACTTCCTGTAGAGATTTAGTGTCGACACCAGAGACAAGTTGAGTCGACACAAAGTTGTTCCTCCGAATGCTGAAGTTTCAAACGAGTCGACACCAGATTCATTTGTGTCGACCCTAGAACGTTGGAAGGTAAAGTGCAGAATTTGGGTCGACTACTCAGAAGATTTGTGTCGACCCAACCACTTAAAGAACCCTGCCCTAGATACTTTGTGTCGACACCAAAGCTATTTGTGTCGACCCTAAAGACGAAAATTCAAAATACGACAAATCTCAACGGTTGAATTTTTGGCATTTATTACTCCCACCTACCTCCAACGGTCAAGAACTCACAAGAACTTATATAAGGAGTTACTTCTCTGCATTTAACCAAGTTGGAGACTTGCATTTACTGTTCTATTGCTCAAACCAATCTCAGAAATCATCAAGCTCGCATTTATTACTGCAAGTCCTATTCTTGTTCCTCATTTTCTCTTTACCATTTCATTTATTGTAAATCCTTTTGTAAAGAGAGTGAGTATTCATCATTTATTACTCATTTATTGTAATCAAGGGTGAGTCGCCCTTTAGCCTTTGAGTGAGTGAGTGAAACTCATCAAAGAAGAGTTCAAGAGAAATTAGAAGAAAACAGAAGCTTGTTTTCATATGATCTTCTTGAAATTGTATATAGGCTTGTGAATGTGCCCGTAAACATTTAAATAATTCAAGGGGAATCTTGAAACTTGTAAAGGCTTAGAATACGCCCGGAAGTATTCTGAATAGTGGAAATACTCAAGGGAGATCTTAAGGAGTAGATGTAGGTTAGGATAAAACCGAACCACTATAAATTCCTGGTGTCTAGTTCTTTTTCTCTATCCCTCATCTTTTAATATTTACATTGTTCATATAATTGCATATCTTGCTTTATTGCTATATTAAAAGATTTTTTAAAAAAAATTTTTAAATTACTTTTTATTTTTAAAGACCCAATTCACCCCCCTCTTGGGTTGCCTAGATCTAACAATTGATATCAAAGCTTGAGCTCTTGCTTTTGACTTAACAGTCTAAGAGTTTTTTTATGGCAACCACTAGTATTGGACATGCCCAATCTGAAGAACAATCGACCAACAGACCCCCGTTGTTCAATGAAATAAACTATAACTATTGAAATGCTAGAATGAGAATTTACATTCAAGCCGTAGACTAAGACCTTTGGCGGGTTATCATGAATGGACCCAAAAAACCTACCAAAACTGTTGAATGGGCTGCTGTCCCTAAACCTGAAGTTGAATGGATTGAAAATGACATTAAGGAGATACAAAAGAATGCTAAAGCCATGAATCACCTATATTGCTCACTTGACCCAAATGAGTTCAATAGAATCTCTACATGTGACACCGCAAAAGAAATATGGGATAGAC
>JAULJZ010189480.1:0-21185 GCA_032270985.1 Heliamphora pulchella | reverse complement strand
CAAAAGTCCAAGCTATCAAAATCAGAATGCTAGCGACGAACCCATGGTGCCCAACAATATCCATAAACCATTTCAAACAAGGGGTACGCACCCAGGGTGCGACACCCCGTCCTCCTGGCACGTTGGGACATACATAAATATAAATAAAAGGATATTCTAGCCATTCATTCATACGTTAGTTACTACATCATAAAGGAGTTCTGAACCATTTAAAGTACTTAACTATTACAGGTTTACCATGAAATTTCAAAAATTACACTAAGCACAAGAAAATCTGAATATAAGAACAAAAACAGAGGTCTCGACTCCTCAGAATGCATCAGCGGGATCCACGTGCTCTAAGAACTCACCCTGTTCTTCACTCTTCTTCTTCCTCTGGGATGACTTCTTCTAAGAACTCTTCCTCACCTGTGGCACGAATGCCATGAGCCAAGGCCCAGAAGCAAAACACTCTAACCTTCTAACTAATCTCACGGCACAAAATTCACCACAACGCATATCATATAACACCCAATACAATTTAAAGTCAAGGAGATAGACAAATTTATGACAGGATAGCAGATGAGTCAATAAACATGTGCATAAGATATGTCATGCATGTGATGCAGATGCCTAACAATATCCGTAAACCATTTCAAATACCGGAGAAATGCCCAGGGTGCACAAGGGGAATTCATTTCAAAACATTTTCGAAAATGGCAACCAGCGACGCCCTAGACTTAGAATCATGAAAGATAACTCAACATAACCCATCCCGATTATAAATCAACCAATCAAATTTTGAGTGGCACCATTACGTTCCTGTACGTTAGGTTCCCGTACATCAGCGTTCTCGATCACTACGACGTATAGTGGCAGTTCGGCTCAAGACGTGATACGGCTCAGGACGTAACATGACTCAGGACATACATGACCTCAAGTTAACATATCCAATACAACAATCCGAATGGCACCATTATGTTTTCGTACCTTAGGTTATCGTATATCAGCGTTCCCGATCACTATGGTGTATAGCGGCGGTTCGGCTCAAGACGTGATACGACTCAGGACATACATGGCCCAAAATTAACATACTCGACACAACAATTTGAATGGTACCATTACGTTCCCATACGTTAGTTTTCCATACATCAGCGTTCCCGATCACTGCTGCGTATAGCTACAGTTCGGCTCAAGATGTGATACGGTTCAGGACGTAACACGGCTCAGGACGCATATGGCCCATTGTCAACACCCCCATCAACCAGGATTCACTGACCAAGATATAAAGGCCTGCCTTCCCCCACATCAAACATATTAAGATACAACTTAAAAACATATAAGGGGGTAACCCACAAGATTTTTCTAGTGCTACAATCACAATGCTCATGGTATAACAACTTATATTCTGATGCACAACTAACAATGGAATGCATTCTAATCATCATATATTCACAAATAAACACTAATAAACTAATCATCATATAAAAATTGGGTCTCACAGTAAATGATACTCAAATCACACATAGCAATTGTAAGTCCAAATTCGAGTATTAAATTAAAAGGATCAGAAGTGTTTTGGGGCATCTAGAATTAGATTCAAGCTATGATTTTTAAATACCATTTAGATAAAAATATTTCCTATAACTCTTATGTTTAACACCAAGGCCAAAACCTAAGGAAAAAAGGTGAACAAAACATCTCAAGTAAAAACGGTTAAGCACTTTTATCAAGATTTTACTAAACACATGCTTCTGTTGGTCTCCATTTTGGGGTATCAGATAAAGTCCCAATGAGCCCATTTTTTAGTATGTTCTAGTTAAACCAGTCCCCTACAGGTTTCATGTTTAGAGCTAAGGGAGTTTGGAACACGTTAAACTTTTTGGCCATTTTGGAAAATAGGTTTTGTCTACTGCCAAAACTCAGCAGACCAGTTTTGGACAGAGGATTTGAAACTGTTTTGGGGGATCATCCCGAGGCTTTAAGGTCTGATTTTTGGGTAAACAATACTTCAATATGTTAGCTATAATTTTTATGTAGACCACTTTTGGAATAGGTCACTAAAAATAGGGATTTTGGGCTACACAAAATATGTGACAGAAGTGTCCCTTGAGGCCTTAAACTCAATAGAAATGTTCAAAGGGACTTTGACCTTTCAAAACTCAATATTTTGTGGTCCTTTTTGGTGGGTAGATATATATACATGTTATCTACAACTTTCATATTTTTACCAAAGTTCTGATCTCACTTTAAATTAGGGTTTCCAAGTCGGTAGTGTTGACTGGTTGGAAAATGACACACTTTGTTAAGATTGCAATATCTCGAGTTCTACTTATGTGAATGAGCTGAAATCAATTTTGAATGAAAGATAACACAAAAATATAAATCTGAACATAAAGAACATTCTTATATCAATTTTATACATTGAGTTATAGTATTCCAAAGTTCAGGATAGAAACATCTATGTTCTCAAAAATCAAGTCTTTTAGAGTCCAAGTCTTCTACTTAGGTCATGTCAAGTTTTTGTTTCATTTCTTTGCATGTTTATGTTTTAGAGTTTAATATCAAGGATCTAGCACACTTAGAAGTTATCAAACTCAAAGATAACAACATAAAATAATATCTCATATCACCCATAAACATAACAGCCCCAAATTTCCAACTATGATGCCTTTTTGGTTTGATTTCGGTTCTCGATTCTTATAGTGTTTAAAGATATGAGTTGAGAGTTATTTTGAGGGATATTAGATATAAGGTTTAGAGATTTTAATTAGTTGTTTGAGAGATCAAAGGATGGTGGAGGATGGAGGATGGATTTGGACTTAGCTCTCGAAAATCTCCTTCATTCCTTCTTTCTTCTACATTTTCTCCATTAAACTCACCTTATCACTCAAGAGCAAGAGGTTTTGGTTTCTCTCCCTCACTTGCACGAACATTTCATGTATAGAAGAGGGTGTTTGGCTTCCTTTATATAGGCAAAGGTTAGGGGACGAGGGGGGAACAAAAAGTACCCATGAAAGACATTTTTCTCCTTTTTAATTAATGAGACTTGAGTTGATTTGAATTGATTCAACTTTTAAGGGATAAAAATCAGACATAAGGAAGATTAATATAGCTAGGGGTTAGTTTGGGGGACAAAAATTTGATCCTCTATCAATCAAGGGGGTTTTCTCGATTTTTGTGCTCCTATTGTGTAAGAAAATACATTAAAAATTAATTTGATGTATCTTTTTGATTTCTTTTCCTACTGAGACCTATTATTTTAGTATGTTTATGATAATAATAGTACTTTCATATATTATCATAGTTTTCATAGCAATTGATTAAATAGATGTTGTCTTTTAGGTCAAATTAAGCTATTTTGATAATATGACTTTTTAACTTATTTTATTGTGTATGAACTTCAATAATGATTTTTTTATTTTTTTGACCTATAACACTATATTATTATGTATATTACTTGTTCAACAAGTATTATATCATCATAATACTTAATTTAATACCTTTCTCATCATTTTAAGCTAAAAAGAAAGCAAAAAGTCACTTTTTGGCACTCTTCCCAAGGTGGTCGGCCACTAAGGGGTATTTTTGTCATTTTTGATGTTATTTTGTCTTTTGCTACGTAATTGTACTTAAATTTTTGATTTAGGGTATCCATGTGTCAAAATGTGGGGTTTTAATACTTTCTGTTGTATTAGGGGCAAAACGGTCATTTTACCCTACTTATGAGAATTTTTGATTTCTAATTCATTATTTCATGATATTTACTTCATCTAGAATGTTGGGAGACTCTCCGGGTGCTAAGGTTTTGTTACTTGAGTTTTAGACCTTTTTAGGGTTTTCAGGTCGAGCTTAGGGTTTTGAACTTCTTTCGTGTTCTATGGCCTTATGGGCTATATCCATCACTAATGTTTAGGGTTTGGGCTGGGTCTTTACACGGGTCATTATCAACCGGGTTGTTACAACTAGGGTCCGAACCGGGTCGTTACAAACTACCCCCCTTAAACAAATTTTGTCCCCGAAATTTCGTCCTGTACTTCATCGTGTGGAAAGGTTGGGGATGTTTTACTAGCATCACTTCTCTTCAAAGTTGTGCCCTTGTTTACTTGAGTTGTTCTTTATTGAGGGTGTGAATAGGGTCGGGCTTATACGTTCAGTACCTTGAGTAATGGTTGCTTTGTATCGCTAGAACCTTAAACCGACTGCTACAACAACTGTCAAATGTAACGTTGCATACCTATGTCATTGGGTTGTCGACTAGCGATGCGTTAGCCTAAAGCCTTATCCTACAAGTGTCCCCTTTCTCGTAAATATGTAACAATTCTAAACTAACATACATCCCCGAGTTGCGAATACGAGCGTACCTCTAATCATCAACAAAAGGCCTAGCAGTTTGGATATGTTGTTAGTGCCCTTCCGGTTGGGGTTGCGATTGCTTCCATTGCTGTGGTTGATTTCCCCAATTTTCCAGTCCAAGCTATGGACATTGTGACTTTTTGTGCCCAGGCTGATCGCATTCATAACAGAGCCTCACTTTTGAATGTTGATCCTTTGCTTGCCTTAGTCTGTTGGCTGGGTGGTACGGCTTTTTGGGAACAGATTCCCTATTGTTCCTCAGTGGCCCTCCTTAACTAGTACTCTCCTTTCTCTGACTCCAAATCCTTTTAGAATCGGTTGACTTCGTTTCTGCCAATAGGGCTGCTTGTACTACTTGATTGTACGTTAGAAGCTGTAAGCAGATGACTGTAGTTCGGATAGAGGGTTCTAGGCCCCACTCGATCTTTCGTGCCCTTGATTCCTCGTCAGGTATAATGGTCGTGGCGAATCGGCTCAACTCTTCGAAGCGATTAATATACTGGGTTACTAACATAGATCCTTATTTTAGCTCTATAAATTCTCTGACTTGTCCCTATCGGAAGGGAGCTGGGAAGTACTTTCCCAAAAATAATTCTTCAAACTCATTCCAAGTTTGAGCTGCTACATCTTGGGTGTTATCAATCATAGACCACCAGTAGTCGGCCTCTCCTTCCAATAGGTGTGCTGCTAGAGCTACTCTATTGGCATCGGTCTGCACTCCCATGGAATTAAATTTCTTCTTGACAGCTCTCAGCCATTCTTCGGCCATCCTTGGTTCAGCTCCCCCCATAAACGTAGGGGCTCGTTGTTTTCTGAGTTCTAATAAGAACCATGATTGATCACACACGTGTGGACGATTAATGTTGGCGAAAAGTTCACGCAAGACCTGGGCTAACCTTGGCGCTTCTTCAGCTACGGGTCCATCCGCTGGCCGTTGATGGTTAGGTTGTCTACCTGGCATTTTGAATAAAGAAGGAAGGTGTTACGGCTTGTGAGTCATCTTTTTAAAATCTTGATTGTCTTTAGGTTTTGGGATCTTATGGAGTTAATTTAAGATTTATTCATTTGTATTTCATAGCATTCAAGTTCGAGTACATAACCGGTTGATGGTTAGAATAATTGCAAAGGGCGAGATACATAACACATAGGGGCCCAACTAGAATAGGTGTGGATAAAACCATCGGACTTTGACCGCGTGGTCCCACGTTACTCCCAAGTTTCATAGCATTTCCATAGCACTTCCACGTGCCACACCCCTTCGGGTCCCATGCGAGCTTTTTTAGTGACGGCGATAGGAAACTTAGTGTAGGCCTCCATTAGAGATGTTATATGAGCTCCTACTTAGCAGTTCTTATAGTCGGGGTTATTGATCTTCAAAATACTTTAAGCGCGAATGTTGGCAGACATTCTGTGCTATAACTCCAGGTAGAGATTTTCCTTGCAACTCGATGATGCACCAGATGGTTCTTCTGAGGATATACATGATCCGAGTTTCTCGTTGAAGTGCTAAACTCTAATAACTATCATTTCTCATCAATTTTGGTTTTAGGAAAGGCGATCTGGGGTGGCAAGTGGTTAAGCGTTTATCCGAGAATTTTGAATGATGTACTAGATAGCATGATATGTGGTGAGGGTTTAGAACGGCTTAGGGAAGGCGAACAAGTCATTTACTAAGATTCAAGGAAAGATTTCCAGATGGTTCAAAAGATATGTTGGATGAGGTCAAATGGCCACGGTTAAGGCAGTCACCATTGACACAAATTTAGTGGTCATTTGGAGTTTTAACGGTGTCTCTTGAGGGGATATCTAAAACTTCTCCTGGTGCGTACTCCTGTCTACCCCCCTTAAAATAAGATAACTCATTGCATGAATCTTTGGTTTTCGATCTCGATACTCTTACTCATCTTTTGCATGTAGATTCCCTATTGCTTTTGACCCCGGTAACGTCCTAACATGACTCATTATAAGACCTAGACGCAGTAGATTTTTGTTCTTATAATGTATAGATGATAATAATAATTAATACAATGCGTCCTACAGAGCTCCAACGTGACAGAACGCATGATTTCCCACAACCCAAGGCCTGAAGGTTCACTAAACCTGGGCTCTGATACTAACTATGACGTCCCGTCCTCTGGGCACGTCGGGACATACATAAATATAAATAAAGGGATATTCTAGCTATTCATTTATACGTTAGTTATTACATCATAAAGGAGTTCTCAACTGTTCAAAGTACTTAACTATTACACTTTTACCATAAAATTTCAAAAATCACACTAAGCACATGAAAAATTTAATATAAAAACAAAAGTAGAGGTCTCGACTCCCGAGAATGTATTAGCGGGATCCACGTGCTCTTTAAACTCACCCTGTTCTATAAACTCTTCTTCATCCTCTGGGATGACTTCCTCTAAGAACTACTCCTCACCTATGGCATGAATGCCATGAACCAAGGCCCAGAAGCAAAACACTCTAACTTTCTAACTAATCTCACAGCACAAAATTCACCACAACGCATATCATATAACACCCAATACAATTTAAAGTCAAGGACATAGACAAATTTATGACAGGATAGAAGATGAGTCAATAAACATGTGCATATGAGATGTCATGTATGTGACGCAGATGCCTAACAATATCCGTAAACCATTTCAAACACCAGGGAAATGCCCAGGGTGCAGAGGGGGAATTCATCCCAAAAATTTTTGAAAATGGCAACCAGCGACGCCCTAGACTTAGAATCATGAAAGACAACTCAACATAACTCTTCCCGATTATAAATCAACCAATCGAATTTTGAGTGGCCCCATTACGTTCCCATACGTTAGGTTCCTGTACATCAGCATTCCTGATCACTACAGCGTATAGCGGTAGTTCGGTTCAGGACGTGATATGGCTCAGGACGTAACACGGCTCAGGACACACATGGCCTCAAGTTAACATATCTAATATAATAATTCGAATGGCACCACTATGTTCCCGTACGTTAGGTTCTCGTACATCAGTGTTCCCGATCACTACGGCGTATAGCAGCAGTTCAGCTCAAGACGTGATACAGCTTAGAACGTAACACGACTCATGACATACATCGCCCAAAGTTAACATACTCGACACAACAATCTGAGACAAAAGACTACCATTTTCAAAAAGGTCAAAACAAATGCAATGGTTCATAGTTAATGCTTATTTTATTTATCCATCCGGCCAAAATAAACGAACTTCAATTCAAAAAGGTAAAAAATTAATGCAACGGTTCACGGTTAATTAATGGTTTCATTATCTTACAATAAAGCATCACGTTGGTGATCTTACACACATGTGGTAGTTACTTGATTGTGTTTAATCTTACACTATATCATTTTAAAAGTTTTATTATAAGATTCTGATATATTATACCACACATAAGTATCATTAGCAGTTTAATTAATATTTACTCCTACTTTGAGTAGATTGGTCCAATGCATTTCAAATGAGTGGTCTGACAAATATGGATAAATTGTATATATGGATAAATTGTATATTTAACACTCTCATTGAGCTTCACTAGGGTTATGTTTTGATATATCTATTTTTAGTTAAATGGCGTCCACGTTGGTAAACAGGAATCTAGCTCAGGCATCCAGGGCTATCGAGCGCCGAGGTCGCTCGAGCTCAAATAGCTCGGCTATTCATGCTTAGGTAAGTGGGTAGCTTGGTTAATAAAGGCCGAGCAGAGCATACCCTGAGAAACAACCATCGGAGCTCAGACGGCAGTTGAGAAACAACCATCGGAGCATACCCTGAGAAACAACCTAGGCATGACACCCCGCCGTCATATCAAGGGCAGTTGAACCACTCTCAGAGTCAAGCATGAGTGGTTACCCAGAACCCATACAGGGCCTAAGAGAAATCTAACATGACAAAAAAAGAAAACTCAATACAGGAAGTAATCATGACTTAGCTTTAGTAGCTAGAATGAGCAAACAAAGGACAAAATCCAACCCAGCTCAGGTCGGGTCATGATAAATGACCCACTTTGGGTCATGCCCAAGTTTCCCTATAAAAGGCAGGTAGGAAAACTACAATGTAGGTATGAATTCTAAATCATAAAACCAAAACTCTGTCAAAATACTCTTTCAATTCCTTACCTTTCTCTTTCAAACCTCTCCCTAATCCGATCGTCGAAGGGTCCATCAATAAAAAACTAGTGGGGCATTCTCACCCCTTTCTTGTACAAGCATGCGTGGATGACATCTCGGTCCTATCTGACCAGTGAGGATGGGACCCGTAGATCCCAATATTTAATCCTCCATAATTTGGCGCCGTTTGTGAGAGTTTCACAAAAAATTCCTTCATGGCTAGCTAAGAAAACCATGCCTACAATCAACAGGGAGAGAATCCTAGGACTCATATAGAGGCATCACATTTAACTCATCGTACACGAGGTCACTGGAGAAGGAAGCAACCGGTTCACTTTGAAATCCACGTTGGTGGGCAAAGAGTAAACCGAAGGGAGGAGACCATTGATGGCAACTCCACTAGTTCCACTCCTTTCTAGAGAGACTACCCTCCTTGTTACTTCTTTAACAAGTGGCCGAGCAGTATCAAGACCAGTTGGACCGGTGTGACTAGTAGTTAGACAGGCTCCATAGGGAGTTATGAGGGACCAAGGTTTGCAAGGACCAGAGACACTCACCTGAGGCTCAATCGAACCCACCTCAAGCTACTTAAGGTGTGGGTTAGGGCGCCGAGATTTGGGTTTTTGCAAAAATGGGAAATCAAGAGTTTATTTTAAAAAGATTTTAACACCATAAAAGTTAGAAATTTGAAAACCCTTTTATTTGAAAATTGGAGTCGCCACTTTGTTTTTGAGAAAAATCAAGAAAAACAAAATGGATTACTGGCCTTTAAACGTTAATTAGAGAAAACACGGGTTCGGGGGATAAGGTATGAATCGGGGAAGGTCTTAGGCACCCGTTTCGCCCAACCGAGAGGTTGGCCTTTACTTATTATTATTGGTTCTTAATTAAATTTCTTAAATGCATGCAAATACAAAAAATGGAGGTAAAGAGAGAACATCCAAAATCAAGTAATAAAAATACATAATTTATGTATCTAAACACATAATAGAGGAAAACAAAGTATAAAAGAAATCCTAAATCCTAATCATGCTAGATCTATGCTAGAGGATGCATGGTGAATAGAGCTGGGAATCAATAAAAGAACAGAAGCCCCTAAGTCCTAATCATGTAAAATCTACTATATGGGATACATGGTGGACATCACCTGAAATAATTAAAGAATAGAAATATTAGGAACCTTTAAATCTTGATCCTATCAATACTATACTGTATGTAACATACTGAACGTTGCCTATAACTCAACAGAATGTTGTAAGCATTAAATTTAAGCTATTGGAATAGCAAATGGTTTGCGGCCGTGACATACATATGTCGCGGTCGCAAGGCTAGGAGACACAATAGTCGTGGGTGTGAGAATCAGCTTCACGACCGTGAGAATGCCAGTGCACTATAGTTACACCTGCAACAACAAAAGTTGCGACCGTGGAATATCTTGGCATTGTTTTGATGAATTTTGAAACAACAGTGTGTAGGAACAATATATAGAGTGCGAATATGCAATGTGAGACAGAACCACAGAACAACTTTAAGACCAGTCTAATCGAAACTACAAGAAAAACATGGATGATTCAATTACTGATGAATCAGAACAACGACATACGAATGGTGTGATTGAAAATGATAATATCGGATCATGAGACTGAAACATTTGACTAATGAATTGAAATTAAAGATTTAGCCCGACCTCTCCACGGGTGTAAAAGGTGTGGAGAGGAAGTGCTGGGGATTGTGCAAATATACCTACAAAGCGACGATTCGGACTTATCCTTAAGTCGTACGGTGCAATGCTCATCTTTCCAACCACCGGGAAAGCTTAAGTTCTAGTACTTCGAGAAGGAGTGTAATAGTGTGGGTCAGGTTTTGGGTTGGCAATTCGGTAGAGTATCGATGGCTAGAAATTCTACTCTAAAATTCGTACCAGAGGTACCATTTTATAGACAGTGTCACCTAATGGAATGGTGACACATCCAAGGCTCAAAATATTCTCACATAGGTTAGGTCGCAATAATTGGAGGTTGCAACCGCTACATATGATGTTGTAGCCGTGACTTTGTTTAGGGTTTCCAAGGGATTCTTTTTGCGGTTGAGACAATGAAGGTTGCAGGCGCAAGGTTCAAAGGCTGCGAGCGCAACTGTAGAGACCAGTAGATAACTAGGTCATGAAGTTTGGATGTTGCGGCCTCAAAGTTCAAAGGTTGCGGTCTTAAGATTTGATTTTTAGATGTACTGGTTTTGAATCATTTCCCGGCAATTGTTCGGACACTTCGAGCACCATTCCTTTTGGTTTTCGTCATTGGATACACCTGGATAAGCCTAACATTTGGCGGTATCAAATCGGGGTGTTTAACGCGTGATGCGAGTTATGTCAAAGACCCAAAGACAACACTCATTTGACTGAGCTGCTAATCTAAGGCTACAAACACACAAGCATGCATATAAAGATGGTCGTACTCGAACTTCTATCGAGATGCCTACGTACCCCTTTGCTAGGGATCAGACCAAAACGTAGTTTCGGGACAAATGCAAAAGATGCAAGATGCAAAGAGATGTAAAACATGGTATTAACAGGTTAAAAGATATCGTGAAGGTCGAATCAAGACCTAAAAGGGCGCAGACAAGCGAAAATCCAAAGAGTGAGTCAATATCTAAGAACTTTAGCTGGAGAAAACATAAAATAATTTAAAAGGTCAAATCAAGACCCTAAAAATTATTTTATTGGGAAGATCACAAATTAATAGGTCGAGTTAAGACCTAAAAATTTCGACAAGAATTGGAAAAAGAACAATTAAAAAGTCGAGTCAAGACTTTAAAACTATTTTCATCTAGAGAAAATCACAAATTAATAGGTCGAGTTAAAAACCTAAGAATTTAGAAAAGAACCGGACAAAAAATAATTAAAAAGTCGAGTCAAGACTTTAAAACTATTTTGATCTAGAGAAAAATCACAAATTAATAGGTCGAGTCAAGTCCTAAGAATTTGGACAAGAACGGGATAAAAAATAATTAAAAGGTATAGTCAAGACTTTAAAACTATTTTTATTGGGAGAAAAATCACAAATTAATAAGTCGAATCAAGACCTAAAAATTTGGACGAGAACGGGATAAAAAATAATTAAAAAGTCAAGTTAAGACTTTAAAACAATTTTTAACGGAAGAAAATAACAAATTAATAAATCGAGTTAAGACCTAAAAAGTTTGACGAGAATAGGATAAAAATAATTAAAAAATCGAGTCAATATTTTAAAACTATTTTAAATCCAAAAACAAACCAAACAAACACATCCTTAAGGGTAATGATGGCAAATCAATGCAATGTTGACAACATTAAAAACACCCACAACATTTGAATGTTGCAGCCGCAGGATTCATGGTTTGAGGCCGTGATGTGACGGTTGGTTCAGGTCACGGTCGTGAGTATCTTTCTAATCGTTGGTTGCGGTCGCTTCATAACTCTTCAACTATGTTGCGGTCGTGACTACCGGATGTTGCGACTGCAAGGTCCATAGGTTCTATAAAGCTTATAGTCCACGTGGGAATTGGCCACTTTTGTCCTCTTACTCTTTCTCTAACTCTCTGTTCTCTCTGTTCCCTCTTAGATTTCTCACTTCTTTCGATATCTCTAGTTATTTCGTATTGCCTTTCCATCTCTGAAAGATGTTCACACTTCTGTTCCTTCCATTCTTGTTCATGGATGGCCGTAGACGAGGAGATGATGATCTCAGGGCATAGCACGGGCCTTCTGCTACTGATAGCACTACTATAGGCGCCACCTGAGGTGTTGGTTCTAGCATTCCCACTAGTGGGGTATCTAACCCACATCCCTCTACTTCTATAGGGGCGATGAAGGCTTTAGCGACTTAGGCGGAGTGGGCTTTGCTTCATTCGGCGACAGAGTGGGCGATAGCGGCACAGACAGCGGTAGAGTAGGCAGCTATTGAGGTAGAGGCTGCGGGGTTTCTCGATCCTCATGCTTGCGAGGGTATCCCGGGTCCATTTGATCCTCTCTGGTATGCTCCCGTGCCACATTGTCTAGACCGTGGTGGAACGAGGAGGTACGTGCCTCCCGTTGCTGATGTGACCCTTGACCTTCTTCTTTACGAGCCTCTCGTCCACTTGTCTCACCATAATCATGCGACAAATCTCGTTTCCTTTCTTCGGTTCAAAAACATTATAGCGTGCTTACACCTTTGCTTTTCGATATAGGATGCATGTTTAGGGTTTAACAATCGAACTTGTAATAAATGCATTTGATTTAATGAATCCAAAACCCGATCATTGCCCCAGTTCAAATGCTGACACACACTTGTTATTAATCTTTGCATGTAGTGAACACAAAAGGGACGTAAACTTAAAAACTCACAATGGATATCAGTTTGACTTACAAGCAAATCGAATCGCATAACATTTAGAACTAGAAGCTTATGACTACAAATTTAAAAACTGGACTAAGATACTAACAGGATGCCTAGATTATAGGGGTTTTTGAACGAGACATCTAGATCACTAGGACGTTAAGGGGTGCCAGGAAAGCATGGCTTAGGGTGTCTAGAACACTAGAGCTTAAAAACACGGGTGCGTAGGAAGCAAGGCTTAGGGTGCCTGAGAAGGAGGGCTCGAGGTGCCTAGGAAGCAAGGCTTGGGGTGCCTAAGAAGGAGGGCTCGAGGTGCCTAGGAAGCAAGGCTTGGGGTGCCTAAAATACTAGGGTTTAAAAACACGGGTGCCTGGGAAGCAAGGCTTAGGGTGGTTGAGAAGCAGGGCTTGAGGTACCTAAGAAGCAGGGCTTAGGGTGCTTAGGATGCAAGGGTTGGGGTGCCTGGGAAGTAGGGTTTAGGGTGCTTGAGAAGTAGGGCTTAGGGTACCTAGAACACTAGGGCTTAAAAACACGGCTGCCTGGGAAGCAAGGCTTAGGTTGCCTGGGAAGCAGGGCTTGGGGTGATTAGAACACTAGGGTATAAAACATGGGTGCCTGGGAAGCAGGGATTAGGGTGCCTGAGAAGCAGAGCTTGGGGTGCCTGGGAAGCAAGGCTTGAGGCGCCGAGGAAGCAGGGTTTAGGGTGCTGGGAAGTAGGGTTTAGAGTGCCTAGAACACTAAGGCTTAACAAACCTAAGAATCGCCTCATGAACTTAAGATCTTGATAACGCTTCGCATATGACTAGGGTTTAGAAGAGGGATGCCTAGCGCACTTAGGCTTAAAACACGGGTGTCTAGAACACTAGGGCTTAACAAACTTAAGAATCGTCTCACGAACTTATGACCTAGGCAACGCTTCGCATATGACTAGGGTTTAGAAGTTGGATGCCTAGCACACTAGGGCTTAAAACACAGGTGCCTAGAACAGTAGGGCTTAATAAACCTAAGAATCGCCTCACGAACTTAGGACCTAAACAACGCTTCACATATGACTAGGGTTTGGTTATTTCCTTCTTTTGCGTTTTATTTGATAGCTTTTACTTTTTTTTTTATCACCTCTTTTTTGTTTTTGGTTTCTGTCTTTGCAAGCTGGCGAGCGCATATGGGGTTTTGGAGTTTCTGGTAGCGCTTTGGAATGGTATAGAGCCCTTCCTACCTAGAGCTGAGCCTCTGTGGATGGGGCGAGCTTTGGCCGATTTATACTGTTTCTTGGTGACACCAGCAATGACCAGGTGCAGTTGACGGCCTTGGCGGAGAGGTGGTGGGATACCACCAATACCTTTCATTTTCCCACCTTTAAGGCCACCTTGACCCCTTTTGACTTTGCCATGATTACTGGTATAAGAGTCGGTGGTGATCCCATTCTGTTTGACCTTGACATTCACCGTTCCTCTGAGGCCCTGACATACTTTCTTGGCATCATACCCCTTCAGATGGACATAGGTCGGGTCAAGTATACTTGGTTCTACGATCACTTTTTCCATTTCAAGTGCTTGGAGCCTCGTCATTATGAGTGGGTCACCTGGGCCTTTCTGTTGTATATCTTTAGTATTTTCTTGTTTGTGGACAAGGAAAATACTGTTCATCTCTACTACTTGGAGGCCCTTCATCATTTGGTTCGGGTCGCGTCTTACGATTGGTGAGGTGCCGCTCTCACTACTCTATACGGCTTCATGAGGGCCGTGACACAGATCCTTCAAGAGCTGAGAATTACTAGGTACTGGAAGATAACGGGAATATAAAGTCTATTTATCCTTCAAGAGCTGACACAGATCCTTCCATAGCTTCACTGATTTGACAGGCCACTGGAATATAAAGTCTATTTATCATCCCTGACTCCCATGAGCTGCTCGTCGGGGAACTGGAACTCGGCGTCCTCGTCTCCTTCGATCGGTTGATCTGCCAAAAATTGTGCCACTGCCCTACCTTTTATAGATTTTATGGTGACATATTTGAGATCAAATTTTGATAATAGAAGCAACCACCAGGCCAATCTTTCTGTTAGTGCTGGGTTCTCGAACAAGTATTTTAGCAGATCTGTGCAGAAAATTACATTCACCGTGAAGGATAACATGTAATGCTTTAGCTTTCTAGAGGTCCAAACTAATGCCCAACTGTGGCACCGGGATTTGAGGTTTTTAGGTAAAAAAATAAGAGAATTCAAGAAATATTTAGAAAACATTTTAACACCTTGAAAACAAAATTTTGAAAACCCTTTTTGAGAAAAACAAAAAAAAAACAAAAAGTAGGCTACTGATATTTAAAACGTTAACCAGAGAAAACAAGGGTCCGGGGGTTAAGGTACGAACTGAGGAAGCTGTTAGGTGCCCTGTTTGCCCAACTGTGAGGTTGGCCTCTACTAATTATCATTGGTTCTTAATTAGATTTTTCAAATACATGCAAATTCAAAAAATAGTAGCGGTATCAAATAACGAAAATACATAGCATATGTATAGAGAACGCCAAATGAAACAAGTAGCAAAAGAAAATCATAAATCATACGGCATGCAATTTCTAACTAAAAGATACATGGAGCAAACCCGCATGCATTATTTTTAAATAGCCTAAACTAATATGAGCATGACATGGTATTAAATCAAAAGAATTATAGTCTCAAAACTTCGTAGATTTTAATTAAAATTGCATACAATATTGTTGTATAATCAATCATCCTAAATTATCCTAATCATGATTTTTAAGCAAAATAAACAAAAAAAATGCTCTAAAATTACCTAATTACACCAAAATGAAGATTACATGTTAATTACTAATAAATCATTAAAAGATGCTACTTAAAAAAAAAAGAAATTAAACTAATACCAAAACATTTTATGAACTTCATACTAATGATCGATAAAATATAAAAGAAAGGCTATTAAAACAAAAATAAACTATGAAAGTAACAACTACTACATAGAATGTAATAGTTGCTATTTAACTAGAACACGTAAAGATACGGGCAAAATATTAACAATTATGATCGTATGAATGTTAGTGCACCCAATGTAACAACTACGACATTGTAAATCGTAATTGCCGGATATATTGGCATTATTTTGATGAGTTTCCAAAAGTAACCAAAATGCAAGTGTGCGATGTGAATAAAAATAACAACTAAGATTACTTTGATTTTAGTGAGAATTAACCGAATCAACCTAAACTAATCATGTTCATTGATCACATACTTACAATTTCGCAAATTCAATGATGAACTAAATGAACTACACAGACAAATGAAACAGGCGAATTGAAATTGATATTAACCCGACCACTCCAAGAGGTAGGAAGTAGAAAGAGAAAAATCGAGGATCTAAATAAAATACCTGAATCGCAAGTGAATCCTCAAGTCGGGGAATGGTGATCAGCAGTCCAATTCTCTAGAAATGTTCCAATTCCAATCGATGAATCAAGAACTCGATATAATATTGGTATTGGTGGTCGTCCTTTCATTACCTCTGCAGGGTATTGGCTCTCAAAATCTATCACCTTCTAACCCGCCAGAACTTTGACAACAGAATTGTCCTTCTAAAATTGTACCAGAGGTACGGTATTTATAAAGTTCATCAACCAATGAGGTGCTCGCATGTTTTGGGACACGTCAGGCCATTTGGAGTTGGCGGTGGCCATGCTGTGAGTTGGTGGTCGCTACAAAAGTGAAGCTTCCAAGGGTTTCTTCTGGCGGTCACCACAACTGAGTTGGCGACCCCAAGGTTCAAAGGTAGCGACCACCACTTTGGCTAGGGTTTTCAAGAGGTTCTTATACAGGTCGCCACAATCAAAGTTGGCTGTCCCACGGTTCAAAGTTAGCGGTTCAAGGTTTGGACAATGTAGGTTCACTAGTTTGAAGGTTTTGATCATTGGGTTCGAATCACTGAGCTTGGATAATCTTTCGAGGATTATTCAGAACCACCATTCTACTTGTTTTCATCATTAGATACACTCGGACCATCCAAAGATTAGGCAGGGTCAAATTGGGGTGTAACGTGTGATGCGAGTTATATCAAGGATCCAGAAACAATATCCATTTGACCGAGCTGTTAATCTTAGGCCACAAACACACAAGCATGCATATGATGTTGGTTGTACTCGAATTTCCATCGAGCTGCCTACGTACCCCTTTGCTAGAGATCAGATCAAAACGTAGTTCTTGGGGCAAATGCACAGATGCAAAATATGATGCAGATATTAACATGATGAAATAATACCCTAAAGATCGAGTCAAAATCTAAAGGGGGCACAATCAATAACATAAGTCAAAGATCGAGTCAAGATCTAAGAACTCAGCTTGGGATAAAATAATTAAAAGGATCGAGTCAAGATCCTAGAAATTATCTTAACCCGGAGAGCAACAATGAATTAACTAGGTTGAGTTAAGACCCAAAAATTCAAAACGATAACGGGATAAGGATAATTAAAAGTCTAGTCAAGACTTAAAATTATTCTCAACAGAGAGCAAACCACAAATCAAAAGGTCGAGTCAAGACCTAGAAATTCGGGATAAGCCCGGGACAAAAATAATTAAAAGTCAAGTCAAGATTTAAAACTATTCTTATTGGAGAAAACACCGCGAATTAATAGGTTGAGTCAAGACCTAAAAATTCGAAACGAAATCTGGATAAAATTAATTAAAAACTGAGTTAAGGCTTAAAACTATTTTCATCAGAAGGATAACCACGAATTAATAGGTTGAGTCAAGGCCTAAAAACTCAGAACGAAGCACGGGATAAAAATAATTAAAAGTCGAGTCAAGATTTAAAACTAATTTCATCGGAAGGATAACCACGAATTAATAGGTCAAGTCAAGGCCTAAAAACACGGAAAGAAGCACAGGATAAAAATAATTAAAAGCCGAGCCATGGCTTAAAACTATTTTAATCGAAAAAGAAACTATGAATTAATAGGTTGAGTCAAGACCTAAAAATTTGGGAAGAAATAGAAATAAAAAAAATTAAAAAGTCGAGTCAAGACTTTAAAATTAAATTTATCAGAAGGATAATCATGAATTAATAGGTCGAGTCAAGATCTAAAATCTCGAAACGAAGCACGGAATAAAAATAATTAAAAGCCGAATCAAGCTTAAAACTATTTTCATCGGAAGGATAATCACAAATTAGTAAGTCGAGTCAAGACCTAAAAATTCGGGATGCAAATGGGATACAAATAATTAAAAGCTGAATCAAGGCTTAAAACTATTTTCATTGGGAAAGAAACCACAAATTAATAGGTCAAGTCAAGACTAAAAAATTCAGGACGAAAACAAAATAAAAATAATTAAAAAGTTGAACCATGACTTTAAAATTAAATTTATCGGGGGAAAGTACCACGTAAAATACAACTAAAACAAGGTTTAAAACAAGACAATGTTTAAAAATTATTTTTAAGGAAAACAATACATAAAACAAGACAAGGTTTAAAAATTACAACACATAAAACAAAACGAGGTTTAAAAATATTTTTAAAGAAAACCACACATAAAACAAGACAAGATTTAAAAATTATTTTTATGAAAAACAATACATAAACCCCAAATAGGCCCCCCAAGGAGTAATAAAAACCCCAAAACGCCATCATTACCAAAAAAAGGCACGTGCCCGACATCTTCGGAGTCGGCGGTCGCCGGTTCCAATGACCAAGGAAGGTGACATGACGGTTGGCCAGGTGGCGGTCGCAACAAAAGTTTCAAACTAAGGTAGCGGTTGCCACATGGCACTTCACTAAGCTGGTGATCGCTCACTTCGAATGTGGTGACCGCCACAACCGAGAACTACTAAGCTCCCCAGATGCGCATGTTAACCTTCATTCGCACCCTCTGCTCTCTCTCGCTCTCTTCTCTCTTTCTCTCTCTTCCAAACTCTCCCACAGGTTTCTTAAGGTTTTTAACTTTTTTTTTACCTTTTCGAGTATTCTCTCTGCACACGATGATTATGTTGGAGGCAAAACTGTCAAGATCATTATTTTTATAAACGATTTTCGATAAAAATAACTTAACGAGTAATCGCTAAAACGGGCATCAGATAAAAGTTTTTGATGTCGAACGATCAAAATAAAATTCATGCCACCACAGTTAATTTAGATGGATACCTTTTTGGTCAATTCTTCAACTACGAACTTTTGATTACGTGGTGAAGCTCCGGTCAGACCTTCTACTGTATTCCTTGATGCGACTCCTGAACGTAGTGTGGGCTACGTCCTTCGAGAACTTGTACCGGCAGAACCTGGTCAACCTTAATCTTGAAGACGAGTTATGAATTTGGTCAAGCCTACCCGCATATTTATGGGGCTGCAGCAGGAACCTGTGGAGTAATTATGACAAAGACTTCTAGTGTAACCTAGATAACCATCCAGCGGTTTTCGCAATTATGCAAACCTCACATTGGTATCTATAATTATAAAAATCTTGTAGCGGTTTCTGCAATTTTCAAAAAATACTAAATTATAGTTCACACCACTAAAGAACTGTAACTACACTCTGAGCAATAATCTCAAGACCATCTTGCATTGAGCTCCTGTTATTAAATGCTTAACTCATTTTCACATGTTAAGATTCTTGATACCCATCAATTACATTTAATTACTGACAATTTAATTTAATCGGCATCTTTACAATTCCTTAAACCCTTCTACTTAACTTATTTGACAGTCGAATAATCAAATCCACTTATAGGGTTTGGTCCGGTCAAAACATATAAGCTTCCTTAAGGGAGTATCGTCAATTTCGATCAATCGAGATGTAGATTTCGTCAATAATTAATATTCACCACATAATTAATACTACTATCCAACTGACTAGGAATATAGACCAACATAAGATGGCACCCTCTAATAAATCAAAACGATGAATATTAAATATACACAAATAATTAATTATTTCAGAATTAAGAGCATAAACACTCTTATAATAACCTTGGGATGTGAATTAATTTATATAGTCAGTATAAAATTAATTACCCTAATGTGTCTCATTTAATACACACAAAGTGTAGTGGCACAGAGAGTCGAAACAATAGACAGCGCTATTATGTGTTCCCTGTAACCAAGACAGGCCTACTAAAACTCCGTACTACAGTCGTACAGATGGTATGTCCATTTTCATCTAAACTGTGAACAAATACTTATATTTTGCAAGAACCTCCAATCTGGTCTTCTGTGTGCAAGCCGTACTCTACACACCAGATTAAATACTTTACAGAATAAAAGACATCCATGCATAACATTTAAAGAAATGATATTTCATACATTGCTAATTAAGATTCTCATAAAATGAAAAATTAATTTTATTAAAATAAAATTAAATACTAAAACCAAATAAAATCTATAGTTTTCAATATGCAACCCTAACAATCTCCCACTTATACTCAAGACTATGCTGTTATACATCTGACTCTCATGCCCTCTACATGACTATTAAAAGTCTTATTCGATAAGCTCTTCTGATGCAATCTTGGTTATAGCAACATCACCTCTCTATACAATTTCTCGTATCTGATGATACTTATGCTCAATGTACTTTCCTTTCTTGTGAACTCTTGGTTCCTTGGAGTTTGCAACCACTCCGCTATTATCATAATAAAGTGTAATAGCCGACTGAACTAAAGGGACCACGTAGAGATCTAACAGGAAGTTCCTAAGCCAAGCGGCCTCCTTCGATGCTTCAGAAGCTGCCACGTACTCTGTGACGTCCCGTCCTCACGTCTCGTCCTCCGGGCACGTCAAGACATACATAAGTATAGATAAGGGGAATGTTTTAGCCATTCATTCATATTTAAATATCATAAATAGTACATCATTAAGAGTTTGAAACTGATTAAAGTACATAACGATTACAGTTTCACCAAAAAATTTAACAAAAATTACAATACGCCCGTGGAAACTGAACAAAAGAACAAAAGGTAAAAACCTAATTCTTCAGCTAGCATTGTCGGGGTCCGCTGGCTCCTGCCACTCATCCTGTTCTTCAATTCCGTCTTCTTCTTCGAGGGCGAGTTTCTCAAAGAACTCATCACACTCACCTGTGGCACGAATGCCATGAGCCAAAGCCTAGAAGCAATTTTCCTAAACCGTCTAACAAACTCACAACAAAATATCCTACAATACATATCGTATAATACCCAATATAATTTAAGGCCAAAGAGACAAACAATTTAACGTTTTCAACAGGGTAAGAATATATATAAGAATAATTGTGCGAGTGTGTGATGCAGATGAATGCAATGCAGATGCCCAACTCGACTTGTATCCAGAAATAAAAATGAGAGTTCCACTTTAGGACTTATTTCTATTACTTGTATGGACTTGTTATCATTATTGCCGC